>PVIW01006781.1:48833-82045 GCA_004026585.1 Noctilio leporinus | reverse complement strand
CCCCTAAGATCAGGAACGAGACAAGGCTTTCCACTTTCTCCACTTCTGTTCAACATTGTCTTGGAAGTTCTAGCTATCGCCATCAGAGAAGAAAAAGGAATCAAAGATATCCAAATTGGAAAGGAGGAAGTCAAACTGTCATTATTTGCAGATGATATGATAGTGTACATACAAAACCTGATGGGCTCTACCAAAAACTTACTCAACCTAACAAGCAAATTTAGCAAAATAGATGGGTATAAAGTCAATATCCAGAAATCAAAAGCATTTTTGTATACCAATAATGAAACAACAGAAATAGAAGCGAAAAAACAAATCCCATTTACCATAGCAACAAGAAAAATAAAGTACCTAGGAATCAACTTAACTAAGGAGGTAAAAGATCTGTACTCAGAAAACTATAGAACAATGAAGAAAGAAATCAAGGAAGATACAAATAAATGAAAGCATATACCATGCTCATGGATGGGAAGAATTAAACATCATTAAAATGTCCATACTACCCAAAGCAATCTACAGATTCAATGCAATCCCAATTAAAATACCAATGACAGACTTCACAAAAATAGAAAAAATACTTCAAAAATTTATATGGAGCCAAAAACGCCCAGAATAGCCACAGCAATCTTGAGAAGGAAGAACAAGGTAGGAGGAATCACATTACCAGACTTCAAACAATACTACAAGACTACTGTCATCAAAACAGCCTGGTACTGGCATAAGAATAGACATGTAGATCAATGGAACAGATTAGAGAGCCCAGAAATTAACCCAGGACTCTATGGTCAACTAATATTTGACAAAGGGGGAAGGAACATCAAATGGAGTAAAAACAGTCTCTTCGACAAATGGTGTTGGGAGAACTGGTCAGCAACATGCAAAAAGATAAAACTAGACCACCAGCTTACACCATACACCAAAATAAACTCAAGATGGATGAAGGATTTAAACATAAGCAGTGCCACCAGAAAGGTCCTGGAGAAAAATATAGGCAGTAAAATTTTGGATATTCTTCACAGAAATATGCTTACTGATACTTCACCAAGGACAAAGGAAATAAAAGGAGAAATCAACAAATGGGACTATATCAAATTGAAAAGTTTCTATTCAGCTAATGTAAATATCAGCAAAATTCAAAGGGAACCAACTGTATGGGAAAACATAATTGCAATAATACCTCAGGCAAGAGTCTGATCTCCAAAATTTATGAACAACTATTGGGACTCAACACTAGGGAGACAGACAGTCCAATTAAAAAATGGGCAAAGGGCCTGAACAGACAACTCACTGAGGAAGACATACAAAGGGCCCAGAGGCATATGAAAAAATGCTCAACATCACTAGTCATCAGAGAGATGCAAATTAAAACCACAATAAGATACCACCTCACACCTGTCAGAATGGCAATCATCAACAAATCAACAGACAACAAGTGTTGGCGAGGATGTGTGGCAAAAGGTACACTCATACACTGTTGGTGGGAATGTAGGCTGGTGCAGCCACTGTGGAAAACAGTATGGGGTTTCCTTAAAAAACTAAAAATGGAACTGCCTTTTGATCCAGCAATTCCACTATTGGTACTATACCCAAAGAATCCTGAAACACCACTTCATAAGAACCTGTGTACACGTATGTTCATAGCAGTACTATTTACAATACCCAATTGCTGGAAACAGCCTAAATGCCCATCAGTGGATGATTGGATCAAAAAACTTTGGTACATTTACACAATGGAATTTATATAGCAGAAAGAAAGAAGGAACTTGTACCCTTTGCAACAACATGGATGGAACTGGAGAGTATTATGCTCAGTGAAATAAGCCAGTTAGCAAAGGACAAATATCATATGATCTCACCCATTACAGGACAATAATGTACAAAACTAACGACAAGCAAAACAGAACCAAATATATGAATACAGTGAATAGGCCTTCAGTGGTAGGGGGAAAGGGGTTGGGGGAGGGGGGAGGCAGAGGCAGGGAAGGGGAGCAGCTTAGACAAGAACCTAGTATAAAGGAACCATGGACATGGACAACAGGTGGGATTGACTTTGGGGGTAATGGGTGGGTGGGGAGTGGGACAGAGGGGAACAAAAAGTGGATGGATATAATACAACAACAATAAAATTAAAAACAATAAAATGCTTAGAGAAAAAAAAAAAAGAATAGACATAGGCATATAGATCAATTGAACAGAATAAAGAACCCATAAATTAACCCAGGACTCTATGGTAAACTAATATTTGACAAAGGGGAAAGGAACATCAAATGGAGTAAAAACAGTCTCTTCAACAAGTGGTGTTCAGAGAACTGGACCACAACATGCAGAAAGATAAAACTAGACCACCAACTTATACTATACACCAGAATAAACTCAAGATAGATAAAGATTTTAAACATAAGCAGTGTCACCATAAAGGTCATGGAGAAAAACACAGGCAGTAAACTTTTGGATATCCTACGTAGAAATATGTTTAGTGATAATTCACCAAGGGCAGGGAAAATAAAAGAACAAATCAACAAATGAGACTATATTAAATTGAAAAGTTTCTGTTCAGCTAAGGAAAACACCAGAAAAATTCAAAGGGAACCAACTGTATGGGAAAATATAATTGCCAATGATACCTCAGACAAGGGTCTGATCTCCAAAATATATAAAGAACTAATGTGACTCAACACCAGGGAGACAGACAGCCCAATTAACAAATGGGCAAAGGACCTGAACAGACAACTCACTGAGAAAGACATACAAAGGGCCCAGAGGCATATGAAAGATTGCTGAACATCACTAGTCATCAGAGAGATGCAATTTATAACCACAATACGATACCACCTCACACCTGTCAGAATGGCAATCATCAGCAAATCAACAAATAACAAGCGTTGGCGAAGATGTGGGGCAAAGGGAACCCTGGTGCACTATTGTTGGGAATGCAGGCTCGTGCAGCCACTGTGGAAAACAGTATGAGGTTTCCTTAAAAAACTAAAAATGGAACTGCCTTTTGATCCAGCCATTCCACTACTTGGCCTATCCCCAAAGGATTCTGAAACACTAATTCATAAGAACCTATGTACCCCTATGTTCATAGCAGCACTATTTACAATAGCCAAGTGCTAGAAACTGCCTAAGTGCCCATCAGTGGAGGATTGGATCAAAAAACTTTGGTACATTTATACAATGTAATACTATACAGCAGAAGGAGAGAAGGAACTCCTACCCTTTGCTACAACATGGATGGAACTGGAGAGTATTCTGCTTAGCGAAATAAGCCAGTCAGTGAAGGACAAATACCATATGATCTCATCCATTTTAGGACAATAATGAACAAAACTATCAAGAAGCAAGACAGAACCAAGTATATGAATAGAGTAAATAGGTCTGCAATAGTCAGGGGGAAGGGAGTTGAGGGAGGGAGGAGGGGGGAGGAAGAGGCAAGGAAGGAGAGCAGTTTGTACAAGCACCTAGTATAAAGGAACCATGGACATGGACAACAGGTGGGATTGAGTTTGGGGGGAATGGGTGGATGGGGAGGGGGACAGAGGGGAGCAAAAATGCAATGGATGTAATACAATAGCAAAAAAAAAATTAAAAAGAAAAAAGTAAGAAAAGCAGAGAGAGGACCCAAATGAACAGAATCACAAATGACAGAGGAGAAATCACAAATGATACTTCAGAAATACAAAGGATTGTAAGAAATTACTATAAACAACTATGTGACAAGAAATATGGCAACCTGGGTGAAACGGACAAATTTCTGGAAATGTATATCTATCAAAACTGAATCCAGAAGAAGCAGAAATCCTGAATAGGCCAAAACAACTAATGAAATTGAAGAAGTAATAAAAAATCTCTCAAAGCACAAGAGCCCCTGACTAGAGGGATACACAGGTGGATTCTACTAAACATTTAGAAAAGAATTAACTCCTATCCTTCTCAACATATTCCAAAATTATCTGAGAACGAAGGCTCCCAAACTCTATGGGGCCAATATTGTTCTAATCCCAATACCAAGTCAAGACACAAATAAGAAAGAAAACTACATGCCAATACCTCTGACGAAATAGATGCTAAGATTCTTAACCTGATATTGGCAAACCAGATCCAGCAATACATTATGAATATCATACAGCATGATCAAGTGGGTTTCATCCCAGGGAAGGAAAGATGGTACATTTGCAAATCAATACTTGTAATACACCACATCAACAAAATGAAAGTCAAAAACCATATGATCATATGAATAGATGCTGAAAAGACATTTAATAAAGTATAGCAACCATTTACGATAAAAATATTCAGTAAAACAGGAATAGAGGGATCAATCCTCAACATCATAAAGGCCATATATGAGAAATCTGAAGCCAACTCAGTGGGCAAAAACTAAAAGCTTTCCCCCTAAGATCAGAAACAAGACAAGGCTGTCCACTTTCAACCACTTCTGTTCAACATCCTTTTGGAAGTCCTAGCCATAGCTATCAGAGAATAAAAAGGAATCATAGGTATCCAAATCAGAAAGGAGCAAATCAAACTGTCAGTATTTGCAGATGATAGGATAGTGTATATACAAAACCCAACAGACTCCACCAAAAACTTACTCAACCTAATAAGTAAATTTAGCAAAATAGCTGGATATAAAGTCATTATCCAGAAATCAAAAGCATTTTTTGTATACCAATAATGAAACATCAGAGATAGAAGCTGGAAAAAAAAAATCCCATTTACCATAGCAACAAGAAAAATAAAGTACTTTGAAATCAACTTAACCAAGGAGGTAAAAGACTTGTACTCAGAAAACTACAAAATACTGATGAAAGAAATTAAGGAAGATATAAATAAATGGAAGTATATACCATGTTCATGGATGGTAATTAACATTATTAAACTGTCCATACTACCCAAAGCAATCTATAGATTTAATGCAATCCCAATTCAAATACCAATGACATACTTCTCGGAGATAGAAAAAAATACTTCAAAAATTTATATAGAGCCAAGAACGCCCACGAATAGCCTCAGCAATTTTGAGAAAGAAGAGTAAAGTAAGGGTAATCACCATAATGTATATCAAACTATATTTTACAAGACTACTGTAATCAAAACAACCTGACACTGGCATAAGAATAGACATATATATCAATGGAACAGAATAGAGAGCCCAGAAATTAACCCAGGACTCTCTGGTCAATTAATATTCGACCAAGGGGTGAGGAACATAAAATGGAGTAAAAGCAGTCTCTTCAACAAGTGGTGTTGGGAGAACTGGACAGCAACATGCAAAAAATAAAACTAGATCACCAACTTATACCATGCATGAGAATAAACTCAAGATTGATAAAAGGCTTAAATATAAGCAGTGCCACCATAAAGGTCCTGGAGAAAAATACATGCAGTAAAATTTTAGATATCCTATGCAAAAATATGCTTACTGATACTTCTCCAAGGACAAAGGAAATAAAAGAACAAAGAAACAAATGGAACTGTACCAAACTGAAAAGTTTCTGTTCAGCTAAAGAAAACAGCAGCAAAATTAAAAGGGAACCAACTATATGGGAAAACATATTTGCCAGTGATACCTCAGACAAGGGTTTGATCTCCAAAATATATAAAGAACGTATGGGACTCAACATCAGGGAGATAGGCAGACCAATTAAAAAATGGGCAAAGGACCTGAATAGACCACTCTCTGAGGAAGACATCCAAAGGGCCCAAAGGCATATGAAAGAATGCTCAACATCACAAGCCATCAGAGAGGTGCAAATTAAAACCACAATAAGATACCACCTCACACCTGTCAGAATAGCAATCATCAACAAATCAACAAACAACATGTGTTGGCGAGGATGTGGGGAAAAGGGAAACTTGGTGCACTGCATGCTGGTGCAGCCACGATGGAAAACAGTAGGGAGTTTCCTCAAAAAAATAAAAATTGAACCTCCTTTTGCTCCAGCAATTCCACTACTTGGACTATACACAAATAACCCTGAAACACCAATTAATAAGAACCTGTGTACCCCTGTGTTTATAGCAGCACGATTTACAATAGCCAAGCACCCATCAGTGGATCAAAAATCTTTGGTATATTTACACAATGGAATACTACACAGCAGAAGGAAAGAAGGAACTCCTAACCTTTGGAACAACATGGATGGAACTAGAAAGTATTATGCTTGGTGAAATAAGCCAGTCAGTGAAAGACAAATACCATATGATCTCACCCATTACAGGACAATAATGAACAAAACAAATAAAGAAGCAAAACAACACCAGATACATGAATACAATGAAAATACCTTCAGAGGGCCAGGGGTGGGGAGGCTGAGGAGGAGGCAAAGAAAGGGAGCAGTTTAGTCAAGGAACTAATATGGAACATCCATGGACATGGACAACAAGTGGAATTGACTTTGTAGGGAAGTGGGTGGGTGGGGAAGGGGACAGAGGGGAGTAAAAAGGGGATGGATATAATACAACAGCAATAAATTTTTTTAAAAAAGGAATGAAGTAGAAGGAATCACAATACCTGTTATCAAGCTATATTACAAAGCCATAGTAACCAAAGTAGTCTGGTATTGGCACAAGAATAGACAAACAGATCAATGGAACAGAATGGAGAGCTCAGACATAAACCCAGGACTTTATGGACAACTAATATTCAATAAAGGAGGAAGGAACATAAAATGGAGTGCAAATAGCCTCTTTAACAAGTGGTGTTGGGAGCATTGGACAGGCACATACAAAAAAATGAAACTAGACCACCAACTTATATCATACACTAGAGCAAACTCAAGATGGATTAAAGACTTAAACATAAACAATCCCACCATAAAAGCCCTATAATAAAACAGGTAAAAAAAAAAAATGCAGATGTCCCACATAGCAAAATTTTCATTGAAATATCTCCTAAGGTAAGGGCAATAAAGGAACAAATAAACAAATGGAACTACATCAAACTGAAATGCTTCTGCTCAGCCAAAGAAAACATCAAGAAAACAAAAAGGAACCCAACCATATGGGAAAACGTATTTGCCAATGAGACCTCAGACAAGGGTTTGATCTCCAAAACATATAAAGAGCTAATATGAGTCAACACCAGGGAGACAAACAACCCAATTAAAAAATGGGCAAAGGACCTAAATGGACACTTCTCCAAGGAAGACATACAAAGGGCCTATAGGCACATGGAAGAATGCTCAACATCACTAGCCATCAGAGACACAAATTAAAACTACAACAAGGTACCACCTCACACCTATCAGAATGGCCATTATCAACAAATCAACAAACAACAAGTACTGGAGAGAATGTGGAGAAAAGGGAACCCTTGCGCATTGCTGGTGGGAATGAAGACTGGTGCAACCACTGTGGAAGACAGTATGGAATTTCCTCAAAAGATTAAGAATAGAACTGCCTTATGACCCTATGATTCCACTGCTAGGACTATATCCAAAGAATCCTGAGACACCAGTTCACAGGAACCTACGCACCTCTATGTTCATAGCTAAACTATTTATAATAGCCAAGTGTTGGAAACAACCTAAGTGTCCTTCGGGGGATGAATCGGTCAAACAAATGTGGTACAATTACACAATGGAGTTCTATGCAGCAGAGGAAAAGAGAGAACTTCTGCCATTTGTGATAGCATGGATAGAACCGGAGAGTATCATACTCAGTGAAATAAACAAGCAGCAAAAATGAAATATCACATGTTCTCACTTAATACAAGAGATTTATGAACAAACAAGCAAACAAAACAGAACAAGAGACATAAATACAAGGAACACATTTTCAGTGTGCAGAGGGGAGTTGTGGGGTGGGGAGAAAGAGGCAAAAAGGGGAACAGTTTAATCAAGAAACTAGCATCTATGACGCATAGTCACGAACAACTCATGGGATTATCCGTTTGGGGTGGATAAGGACAATGGGAAAGGGGAGATCAGAGGAGGAAAAAGGAGATGAATATAATATAACAATAATAAATAAATTATAAAAAGAATACTTTCTTAATAGAGTGCATATATGATAAAGTACACCTAATATCACATGTAATGTTGAGAGACTGCTCTGCCTAAACTGGAAATAACACAAAGATGTTCTTTCAGCATTCCTAGCATCATACTAGAATTTCTAGCTAGTGCAGTAAGACAATGATAAAAATAAATATATGGATTTAAAAGGTAGTGATAGAACTTTCTTTATTCATATATGGCATGATTGTGTAGGTAGAAGGCACCAAAGAATCTACCAAAAACTGGAAAGAAAACAAGACTCTGGAAAGAATAAGCAAGTGTAAGAAGGTAGCAGGATACAGGTCAATATACAAAGGTCAATTTCTTTCTTTTCTACATACCAGCAATGAACAACTCACATTTGAAATAAAATTAAATACTCTTTAAAATAGCACCCAAAAGTTGAGTATTTAGTTATAAATTTAACACACAGGTATATGATTTGTGTGAAAAACTATAAAAATTTATAAAAGCTAAATAAATGAAAGCATTTCACAACACATTGAAAGACTCAATACTGTTAAGAAGCTAATTCTTCCTAACATTATCTTTAGATTAAATGTAATTCCAATGAAGGTTTTGACAAAGCATTATGTAGATATCAACAGATTCTAAAACGTATATAGAAAGACAGAATATTTAGAATAGCCTGATCAATATTAAAAAAGAACAAAGTTGGAAGACTCATACCACCTGATGTCAAGACTTACAATGAAGCTACAGCAGTCAAAACAATTGGATAGTGACAAAATAATAGACAGATAGATCAATGGAATATACTAGAAAGCCTAGAAATAGGCCCAAACAATATAGTCAAATGACCTTCTCCTCAAAGATATTTGAGGAAAAAATGCATGGTTCTGGGACAGACAAATATCTGTATGTAATAATGAACCTAGACCTTACAACTGACCCAAGAATTAATTCAAATGGATCATGGATCTTGTATTTGTTTTCTGTTGCTGCTATAGCAAATTACCACAAATTTAGTGACTTAAGGCACTAGCACTCATTATCTTACAATTCTGGATGTTAGAAGTCCAACAGAATTCTCACTGGGTTAAAAATAAAGTTGTTAGAGCTTTAATTTTTTCCTGGAGGCTCTATGGGAGAATATTTTATATCTTATTTTATTTTATTTTATTTTATTTTTTGGCTTTATAGGCTGCCCTAGATTCTTTGGCTTATGATCCTGTTCAATTTTTAAAGCCAGAAATGGTTGAAACTTTTCAATATCCTATCCCTCTGATCTGACCCTCCAGACTCTTCCACTTATAAGTAAAATTGTAATTACAGTGGATCCACCCTGATATCTTGATAATCTGTGAAAATCTATTTATCTCAGTATTCTAATCTAATCATATCTAGAAAAATCCCTTATTCCATGTAAAGTAACATATTTAAAGATTTTATGGTCCTTGAGAAAGATTATTTTGCCTATCACAGTCCACCTTCTGACCCTAAAGCATCTTCATCTAACATGCAAAATACATCTTTACATTTGCCCCATTCCAAGGTCTCTACAGTCTCATTCCATTGGAGCTTTGACCCAAGTTCAATACATTATCTAAGTCTCAGCAAATCAAAACTCCCAAATCTTCTCATCTAAATCATCTGTCAGGTATCGATCATGCTCTGGTTTTATTTCATAATTGGATACAATTATCTCCATTATTGTCTAGATTTTTAAATTTCATTTTCAAAACACTCTGGAAAAGATGAAATAGTTCAGGGAGGCAGGAGGATTGAAGGCAAAGCTTCAGTAGTATTTTAGGGTGGTGATTCTATCCTTTATGATGTTAGGTTGGACAAAATATCCATTTAGTATTTTTCTGTAAAATAAAAGACACATTTTTTTATTTTCACCAAGATCTTTATTGATTTAGATATTTTGAGTATGTCAGCTATTTACCCCATGATATAATGTTGATTGTTCTCAATAGTTCCATTTGATCACTATCAACTTCAACAGGTATACCCAACCATGGAGCATCATCCAGTAAGAAATATCTAGCATGAAACTTCACAAACCACTTTTGATACATTTGATCAGTCATAACACCTTCCTCATACACTATACAAATCTATTTTTCTTGCCTTTCAGTTGGATTTTTACCTTTCTTGAAATAATAAAACATAATATGCCAAAAGTGTTGTGCATCTTCTTCCATCTTCATTATTAAAATGGCTATACATAATTCACCAATTGTGATAGTTATTTTTAAATTCATATTGATATGACAGCTGTCACAATACAATCTTACAAATTATTTGGAATGAAATTAAAGACAACTAAGTGCTACTTCAGCCACCTTATAGAAACAAATTAAGTGAACTTTTTGGCCAACCCTATACTTTAATACATTTGTCAAAACCCCATCTAACTTTACAAAATAAAAACTAGATTTTAATATATGCAAATTCAAAAATTAAGCAGAAGCTCAGTGGATGCTAGGATGAACTGCACACTGACAAAAATCTGTCTACTGTAAATGTATTACAAATGTATGAAATAATGGGTGAACAGGCTAAGGGAAAAAGGTACTGACAAGTAGCTTTGGAAATAAATGTGAATCAGAACACTAAAGGCAAAGAAACCTGTATCTAAGCACTGTGATCTAGCTAGTAACTTTTCCCACTTTGGTATGGGTTAACAATTCTGAAACCACTACACAGGTATGTATACTAGAATCAAACATGAATGGATAACAGCTAGTGGAAGTCAGGTTTCTCACTGTTGGAGTGGGAGATCAAAGGTAAGTAAGAGAAGGGTATATAATGGTCCCTGTGGCACTGGTTTAGAGTTGGAGAAATTAGTATTAACTCACATTTAAGTTAATATAGATACAGAAAGATACCCAGAAATAGTTGTAGATATATGTATATACACAGGTTAATATTCTCACACATACTTCTATGCTGTGAGCTGATAAGGCCTAGAAAAATGACATCCTAGTAGCAACAAGCACACACAACACTTCATATTGTTTCTAATATTATTCTCTAACAATAGAAACATGGGTTCCTTGAAGTTGTGGTTGATTATGGGAATGGAACATGGTGTATTATAATTGGAGACTAGAGTATCTCACAGTGCCAGAACAGAAGTACATTTGCAGTTATGCATACATGCACACACTCAACAATGGAGGTCTGCCAAGAGGCACAGGGGCCACTGAAGGAGCTCAGAATAACCTGAAAAATCTATGCAACAAAATAAATAAAGTAATATTGCATTATAGCCTAAAGTATAAAATATATATCCATGTGGTCATATTGCTATCAATACATGGTTAAATGAATAAATAAAAATATTGGAAAATAGAGGAATAGTCCATGAAGGTATTCAAATAACCTATGTAGACACTCCCTTCTCAAAGAGGTGGAACATAACTCCCATTCCTGACCTTAAGTGTAGGGTATGCATAGTGACTTACTGCCAAAGAGTAAGTAGAACATGAAAAGGGGGAAAAAGAGTAACTTGACACAAGAGAGACCTGAGTGACAAACTTTCCCAGCCAGTGATTGGGAAAATAATGCTGTCATATTGATAGAATGCTTCCTTAATATGATGTAACAAGAATACACTTTAGCTCTGTGTTCTTCTTAAAATCCATAATCTCTGTCTACTCATGAGAAAATAACAGACAAATCCCATTTGATGGTAATAATACACAATGCCTAATTAGTCTTCTTAAAAACTCAGATTTTCAAAGTCATCAAAAACAGGTAAAATCTGAGAAACTGTCACACCCAAGAGTAGCCTAAAGAAATATGATAACTGAATATGATATGAAATCCTGGAAGAAATCCTGAAATGGAAAAACAATATTAGGTGAAAACTAAGGAAATCTGAGTATATATGGGCTTCAGCTGATAACAGTATATGAACATCGGTTTATTTGTGTGACACAAGCATGCCAACATAACATGTTAACACTAGGGGAGAGACAAATCCAAAACTCTTCTGAAAGTAAAAGTTTATTTTTTAAAAAGTGAGTATGATGAAATGGTGAAGGGATGGGGATGGAGGTGGGATGTTCTAGGCAGAAGTAACTACTATATAAAGGCTTAGATGGAAGAGAAGGAGAGAGGAGGAGAGAAAGAACAGGCCCATAAGAGTTCTTTAAAAACATGGCTTTTAGAACTGGTTGGGGGCTGATCTCAAAGTTATTTGATGCTACTGCTTTTTAAAATGTTAACCATATCAACTTTCTTCCCTTAGAATGCAACATTTTCCAACTAAGCAAGTACAAGCAAGTGTGTTGGCAACTGGCAGCATTCATGTGTCATCCTATTGTTGAGGACCATGGAAGCTAGCTTAAACATACAGATGAGATTTAAGGAAAAAGGATTTTCCAGGTAAAAGATGGGATTTGTGAGTCCAGAGGTACCCGCAGGCAGAGGATACCAATCAAACCTGCTGAGAAGCCACCTCACTGTACTGCTCTCTCTTTCATAGTGAGAACAAGCATAAGGACCCAGAAGCAGCTCCAGCTGATGGAAAGGGCCACCCTTTCTGCCTCTAGTGGCTCACAGGCCAACCACCCTTCTCAAAGGGGGCATTAAGGTTTGAACTTCTGCTCCCTGTCCAGCTGTGACCTCCTTGGAACCAGCCACTGCAAAGCTCTGTTCTTGGGTGGCCACAGTAAAGAGTCCGATCTACGGTGGGCTGCTGGTGTTACTCCAGCCATGGCTACAGAGATTATCCAGATCCACTTGCTGCCTCCTATCAAGGGCTACAGGATGCAAATGACTGTGCACAAATTATTTTCTGCTTCTCTAAAGCAAACAAAGAGAGAGACATGCCCTGTAGCTTAAACCAAATGACATATAGCCTATATTGTGGATGGGCACATCAGGTAAACAATGAGAGGGGAACTGGTCCAAGTCCCGAGGTCACTTTGACAACCTGCACTGCATGGAACTCCTTGGTACAGGCACATAACACAGCCTCAGTGGCTCACAGATACCCTCCAGGACCAGCTAATGAAGACTTGGTATGCATCATCATATTTCTCTAAACTTTTGGCTTCATTCTTCTAGCTCAGATCTTGGCTTTTCTTATAGTTAAAAAATGCCTTTTACCATCATTAACAAATCAAGAAACAACAAGTGCTGGTGAGGATGTGGAGAGAAAGGAACCCTGGTGCATTGTTGGTGGGAATGCATACTGTTGTAGCCACTATGGAAAACAGTATGGAATTTCCTCAAAAAAACTAAAAATGAAACTGCCTTTTGATCCAGCAATTTCTTTGCTAGAATTATACCCGAAGAACCCTGAAACACCGATTCAGAAGAACCTGTGTACCCCTATGTTCATAGCAGCACTATTTACAATAGCCAACTTCTAAAACAGCATAAGTGCCCAACAGTGGATGAATGGATCAAAAAACTTTGGTACATTTACACGTTTCTACACAGCATAAAGAAAGAAACTCCTACCTCTTGCAACAATGTGGCTGGAACTGGAGAGTATTATGCTTAGTGAAATAAGCCAGTCAGTGAAAGACAAATACCATATGATCTCACTTAATACAGGAGACTAATGCACAAAACAAACAAGCAAAACAGAACCAGAGACATGGAAACAAGGAACAGACTTTCAGTGTGCAGAGTGGAGGGGGTCAGGGAAGGGGGAGAAAAAGGCAAAGAAGGGGAACACTTTAGTTAAGGAACTAGCACGGATGACCTGTGGACATGGACAACATGTGGGATTTACTGTGGAAGAGGGGATGAGGGAATGGGGCAGGGGAGAGCAGTGGGGAGAAAATGGGGTGAATGTAATACAACAACAATAAAATTAAAGTACAATAAATGAATACATAAGTAAATAATAAAAATATTTTTAAATGCATTTTAAGGATTAAACCATGTTCAATTCTCAGCAGCTGCTTATGACATTATATTTTCAGGTAGCATAGGCCAAATGTTGTGTAATCATAAAGAAAGTCAGACACGAATCTTGTTAAATTAATGTATGTCCCTGGGCCCCATCCCAAAGGAGGATTTCAGGTAAATATTTTAAAGAATCCTTGGGAGATTTTGTTATACAGATTAACTATCTAGGAAATGATAGTGAAAGTTATGCAAAATGGTTTTATTTCTAAAATATAGCCCCAATATTTAAAAGAATTAGGAGGGAGAAGAGAGAGAGGTTGGGAACCTAAAACTAGTGTTACAAAATGTCAGTTAGAAGGAACCTAAGTAATCAAGTTCTCCAACCCACTTCTCACAGAGAAGGGAGATATGTCCATTGGTGAGGGTTCTGGTCAAGGTCATTTGACTACAGAATTCCAGAGAATGACTGGTAACAAGTCCCCCATCCTCATGACATCAAGCCTTGAAGAGTTCACTTGGAAGATAATATTGAAAATAATTCGACTTTGAATTAGAAAGAGGACTTCTAAATTCTCTAAGCATCTCACTTCTCAATTCTGCTGCGACACTAAGCAGTTTGTTGTTGTTTGTAGGTCTTCTGCAAACATGCTCAAATAAAAAGTTCACAGTATTCACACAGTTGGTTGACTTGCCCTCTTTTTCCAAACTCATCTTTGTTCCAGACCATAGTCCTTCCTGATCTGGTTGGCCCCTGGGTTCTTTTTGAGTTTGATTCCAGCCTCTCTTAGTCTCCTTCACCCCTTTCAAGATGGGTCTTTTTGTGGAGTTTGCAACCCCACTTGTCTGTTACCCAGGCTGAGTCCAGGGCACCTGCCTGAGTCAGGCAGAACCAAGGAGTAGAATAGTGTTGGGATCCAAGAACTAAGGGTACACTACTTTACAAAGAGGGCAGATCTACACATGTTCTCTTAGGCTTTACAGCTCACCCCTTTTCTTTAAGGAGAGGGAGACTGAGGTTGTCAGAGGGCTGATTCACCACTGAGTATTTACTGCTGAGGTCCTCTGAGGCCTCTGCCCACCCTGATCATCACCTTCATAAATACAGAAAAAGAGGCACTCTTTGTTGAGTGGTTACAGTCCATTGCATATTGGGTGGGCCAATTTTTATATTTTAGTTCCAGTTCTTATAATAGCCCCATGAAAAGGGTAAGGCAATGAGGTTCAGAGAGGGTAAGTAACTTGTTCCAGATTTCCCAGCCCACAAAAGATGGAGTCGGGACTCGACTGGAAGGCAGCAGCTCAAGCTCTTTCCACGGAGTCAGCTTGTATCCAGGCTGTAAATTGTAAAGTATGCTGTTCAGCTCCTGAGTTCTCTGGGCACATTTTTGGTACTATACTATTCTTACAGGTTTCCTCCAGAAACAGCTATTCTTGATGATGTCCTAATGTCTCATGGTTGCTTAACACCTAGACCATAAAAAGTGAGGGAATATCATGTATGCTTTTCTTAATTGCACTGTAGTTTTGTAGTCACCTTGGGGCAAGAGCTTGATGGAGGGGGATGGAGCATGGACTCACACCCTGGTCAGTCTGTTCTCACGGTGGGGATCTGGCCAGCAGAAGACTAACCATGACAACCAGCCTTATTCTGAGCATGGATATCAGGCAGCATGCAAGATGCTTTCTATTTGTGATCTCACTGAATTGTCATGACAGTGCTATTATTCTGATCCTCATTCTGAAGCAAGAAAATTAGGCTTAAAACATTCTTGCAAATAAGTAGGCAGAGCTGCTGACTATCAGAGCCAGCATTCAGATGCCCAGACACTTGATTTTTGCAGCAGATACAGCAACTTTCCTTGAGAAACCCATAGAATTTACTTTTTTCTTAGGCATCTACTCTGGATAGACACTATGAATCCTTGGAGATATGAAGTCGAGTAAAATATTGATCTTGCCAACAGTTTAACCTAGTGGTGAAATAAACACACAGTGATGAAGAATGGGCATGACACCAAAGGGTGCTGATTAGATTTTGCATGCCATTTCAAGGGAGACATGTTGGCAGAGGAATGGAATTCCACAGATTGGGACACACCTTGGGCAGAGCCACACTCCGCTTTTTCTCACCCCACATTGCCGCTGTCCTCTCTGCTCTAGGTGGACACAGACAGACATAGAACATTGATCATCCTCAAGGGGTACAGCTCCTGGAAGGTGCTTTAGGAGAAAATTCAACTAATAAAGAGAATAACTACCTGGTATGTAGGGGTTGGGGGTGGGCAGAGGCAGACATAAGACACTGACCATCCTCAAGGAGTGCAGCTCCTGGAACATGCTTTAGGAGAAAAGTGAACTAATGAAGAAAATAACTACCTGGTGTGTGGGGGTGAGAAATAAGGTTGGAGCCAGAAGTGTGAGCCAGACTTGGATGATTTTGCATGTCTAAATCACATGTTGGCATTTTATCTTGTAGATATAGAGTTTTTTCTGTCACTTTTAAAAGTGTAGAATAGACACAATCACTGCCAATCACTTTGCTTCAAGTGTTAAAATAAAATTTAGCAAAGTTATGGTGTCCTACTACCTCTTACCCTTCTCTCTCCACACTAATTCTCTCCCTTTACTATCCCACCAACCCTCAGCTGGGCACCAGGAACACAGCTGCCCTGCTCTCAAATACCATTATTTGGCTCAGCTAGTTTTATTTCCTGATCAACTTCTCTCTGTGTCTGTCTTCATCAGTTCTCATAATGGTCAATTGCAAGTGTCATCAAATTAGTCTCTATTGTGCATTGAATTGTACCCTCAAATATATTCATACCCTAAGCTCTGATACCTGTGGATGTGACCTTCCTTGAAAATAAGTCTTTATAGATGTTACCAAGTTAAGATGGGATCATATTGCTGTAGAGTGGGCCCTAATCCGAAGAGACCAGGGTCCTTACGAGAAGAGAAGGAACACACATATACAGAAGAATGTCACCAGTGATATGCCCACAAGCCAGAAAACCAAGGACTGCTGGCAACACCAGAATCTAAGAGAAAGGCATGGACTCCCTCTAGAGCTGTCAGAGGGAGATTGTCTCTGCCAACACCTTGATTTTGGACCTTTAGCCTTCAATGCTGTGAGAGAATAAATGTCTATTGTTTTGAGTCTCCCCATTTGTGGTAATTTGCTATGCAACACTGGAAAACAAGTAGTCTCCTTAGCTCTGTATTTGCCTGCCACTTGTCTCTCCACCCCTATACAATTACAATTTTTCTAAATTGCAGATTTGCTTTTGTCATTAAAAAAGTTCTTCAGTTGTAGTTGACATACAAGAAGGGGAAGGATCTAGTCAAGGAATTAGTATAAATGACCTATGGATATGGACAAAAGAGCAAGAATTCACTGTGGGAGCAGAGGAGACAGCATAGGGAAGAACAATAGGGGAAAACTGGGGCAACTGTAATAGTACAACAGTAAAAATATCATATTAGTTTCAGGTGAACATTATAGTGACTATACCTGTATGTACCTTACAAAGTAATCACCTAATAAGTAGTACTTGTTTGTAATTTTCTTATTTAAGAATATCAGTGGCTCCCCTTTCACTGTCTCTCTCAGGATAAAATCTAAACCCCTTACCATGTTGTTCTAAGTATGCTACAGGGAATGTTTGGTTCTTTTTCTATGTTTGAAATGTCTACCTTTCATTTTTCTGTTTGTTGTCTTCTTCTCGTCCTTACACCACCTGCAAAGTACCCTGGGTTATTCTGTCTCCTCTGTACTCTCTTCTACTTCTGCATACCTCTGCATCAGCACAAAAATCACAGGCTTTAACCTGATTCTCCTGTCACTAATATTAAGCTTCTTAGAGGAAATAAGGCTATTTTATGTCTCTATCCCCAAAGCATATATCTGGACTATAAGAAGTGAAGAATGATTATTTATTGGCTGAGTGAGTAAATAACTAAATAAATAATAATAATTTAGAAAAAAAGTCAATGTTTCTACTGCCTGTCATGTACAGCAAAGATTCCATTCTTCCATTTACCATCTGCATGACTCAAGGAAAATTACTTAACCTCTCTGAGATTTACTTATAAAGAAAGAAAAAATAACACTATATATAATAGATTTACTAATAAAATTAGCAACATGGTGTGGGTGAATAACATACTCATGCAATGTCTGGATCATGCTTCACAACTATTTCTTCTCTTTTCCAGTTAAAACTATGTGTTCATGATATAACTGTGGATTGAAATAATCCAATTCTAAAACTTCATTAAATTCTAAATAGAAATCACCCTTTGTTTTTTCTTGATGAGAACATGCACAAGAATGACCTCCGCAGTGAAACTACCCTAGTTACTGGTGCAGAACAATAGCAAAAGTCACAAGGAAGTCCCTTTAAACACAGGCGTGGTGATTAATCACAGCTCTTTGGAATATTGCTTTTGGTCTTGAACTCAATTTGCCTTATATACAGGAAATGAAATGCAGTAATTATTGCAGTCACTTGAGACTCCAGAGTCCTGGCTTCAATTCTCAAACCCTTCATCATTTCATTTTGGCTATGTCTAGATGATGCCAAAACATCTGGATAAAAATTGAAAAATGCCATCAATTTTTTAATTGCTGACTCATGAAATATTCTACTTTCCTTTTTTATGCACACAATATGCACATTACCTTTAACTATTTTTAAGTATACATTTCAGTGGCATTAAGTACATTCACATGGTTGCACAACCATCACCACTATCCATTTCAAGAACTTTTCAAATTGAAATTCTGTGTCCATCAGACACTCCTCATTCCCTCTCCCCCAGCCCCAGGCAGCCACCATTCAATTTTTTGTCTAAATGAATTTGATGACTCTACATACCTCATATAAGTGTAATCATACAATATTCATCCATTTGTGTCTGCCTTATTTCATTTAGCATAATGTTCTCAAGGTTCATCTATGTTGTAGTATGTGTCCAAATTTCCTCTCTTTTGGAGGTTAAATAATATTCATATATATCACGTTTTGTTTTTCCATTCATTAGTTGATGGGCATTTGGGTTGTTTTTACCTTTTGGCTATTATGAATGGTGCTGTTGTGAATATTGCTGTACAAATATTTGTTAAAGTTTTTGCTTTCACTGTTTTTGGGTATCTTGCCCAGAAGTGGAATTGCTGCATCATATGGCAATTCTATGTTTATATTTTGAGGTAACTGTCATAGTGTCTTCTACAGCAGCTGCAGCATTTTATATTCCCACTAGCAGCGCACAAGTGTTCCAATTTCTTCACATCCTCACCAACATTTCTATTCCTCTTCCTTCTTCATAAAAGCCATCCTTAATATGTTTGCATTTTATCTTTCCTTTTTTATGTGTTATAAGAATTCACATTTTTAATGATTCATTAATTCATTCAATCATACTCTTAATTGTTTCACATATTATAAATACAGGAGGTTTGACTGAATATCTTGCCCTAACTTTGTTTAGTACTCTGAGTATGACATGTAATGCTGGATTTCCATATTTTTAACTAGTTTGCCCTAAAGTTTTTCAGCAGCTCAAGTGGACACCGTACAGTCAGAAACTGAGAAGGAGGAGACACTGAGGATGAGAAGCAAGGATGAAGGGAGTTCCCACAGTAACAGGACAAAATCAGAGTCCCTTTGTCTATGAAATCAGGCCTGACTCCACCCACACTTCTGGCACCTTCTGCTCTACTCCATGGCTTTCCCTTCTGAGAACCGCATTGCTAAGAGAACTCTGAGCTTCTGAAGAAACAAAGAGCCACTTATCTCTGTGCATCCTCAACACTTAGTCAAGAACAATTCATAGGAAACATATTTTTTTCTTAAAAATTGCAAACATTTATTTAAACTAAGCAAAGTAATTAATACTATACAAACAGTAAGAAAAATTAAATTTCTTGTCAAAGTAATTTCATCTTCAACTTTTATAAAACTATTCTCTATAATTCTAATTCATATGATTTTACTGCTAATAGTTTCCTTGGTCTCCCACTGATACTTTCCCCAAGGCTACTATAAATGTTGATTTGAATCGAAACACCTAATTGCTAGTCTCTGTCTGGAATTTGGTTCCAGGGGCTGGACATGCTGGCTGCTGCCAGAGCTGCTTGTTTGTGATGGATTGAGCTGCTTGCTAGTCCAACCAGCCAGGAACCAATGACTTTCAACAGAAACCATGCCCAGCAAGGAAGAATGTGACAAACTCCCTAGCCTTGCTTATGTTTTGTATTGGGGCCCAGTTTTTTGTTTTTTTGTTTTGTTTTTTTTTTTCTTTTCATTTTTAAGTCTGTACCGGAAGCAGACTAGTTAGGTCTTAATCATCTTCTCAGACTCTCCCTTTGTTGAAGCCCAGCTTCAGTTAGCCTTCAGACCTCTGGGTCCTTGGTTCAAGAGTACACCCAGATTTTGTGCAAATATTTTGGAGAGCGAAGGGGGCGGAGGCCTGTAGCACTATTTGAGGAATAGCTTCAGCATTGTAGCTGGAAGAGACACACTGTGGCTCTGACAAGCCACTAACTGTGACCCTCACCATGACATCAGGCCACATAGGATGAAGAGTTTAGAACCGCTCCAAGCTCAGTTTCTCCCTCTTGTGCTTGGAAATCCTCATCTCTGTTCTTCCAACCTCACTGTTCCATTGACTTACCAAATGAATAGGTACATGAAGATTTTGAACACTGCTAAGTTCTACCTAACACGAGCAATTCCTAGAAAATGAGGTTTAAGTGAAGTCAGGGCTGTGGGAAGGAAGGCAGCCTGCATGCCTGGTCTGCTTCTGTGGAGGACAGAGGCTTGCAAGTGTTCTTGGGTCTCTTCTACTGCACCATCAGGGTGGTCCTTGAATAAGAAATCCCCAAGAAAGTAGGTAAGACATTGGGGTTTATAGTTTCCAAAATGTTTTCCAAGACATTTTTCCCTTTGCCTCTAATACACATTCATGATACAGACAAATAGGGAAGGAAAGTTGCCTGAATTCAAAGACCAGGTGACTTCAAACTATTTCTGTTTTAATTAAGAACATTGCTCTACTTTTTAAATCTTTAATGCTTTGTCTAAGCTAATGTGTAAAAAGAGAGTACATGGGAAATACGTTCTAAATAAAGAGATTGCTCTGGGACTCCAAACCTGCAGACATTGTGGTGTCTAATGTATTAAACTTCAGTAACTTGTGACTTCCAGCTTCTCTTGGGGGCCCCAAGATCCCCAAAGACCCCACAGCCTGTGTGGGCCCTTACATTAGCTTAATGCCCAAATATTCTTTCTATGAAGGCAGTACTTACTTTGTATATTTCCTAAACCTTTAACTCCTAATAAAATGTTCACTTCCCTTTGCTGTTTTTATTATGTGGATGCAAACCATAAGGACAGAGGGCTTTAGAAAAGCAAACTCTCAGATTTAATCTCTATTCTTCTGTCCTGTCCTTCTCTCCAACCCCAGGGCACCTTCAGAGAGAGCAACTCGAGTGAATTTCCCAGAGATCTGTTCAGTCTTGCTTCCTTCCATTTCAAAGATAGGGTTTCCACCATTTCCTATACGAGATTTTTTTTTTAATTTAATTTTATTGTTGTGTATTACATCCATCTCTTTTTGCTCCCCTCTGTCCTCTTCCCCATCCTACAGGAGATTTGACCCCACTTTATAATCTCTGACTTTTATAGCAGGAAGATTTGAGTGTTTGGGAAATCTAGGCTAGAAAATGGGGCCAGCTGGTTTACACAGGGAGACTTACAAGGCAAGTGGAAAAGTTCCAAGCAACTCAATGCCCAAAAGGTATCTGAGGATCAATAAAGCAGTAATTACAGCTAAACTTTGTGGAAGAACACACCATACCTGAGGCTTCTGGGGGCATTTTTACAAAGCCATTCTCCTGGCCTGGAATTTATGGTAGCCTTTACCTCAGAAGAGTCACTGAAACCAGAGCTGTGCAGCTCTCCAGAACACTGACTACTTACCCTGGGGGCACATGGACAGGGGCCCAGTCATGTCTCCTGACACTGACTTTTTCCTTCCTTTTTCCTTCCCTCTATCTTTTATTTCATTGTAAATAACAACCTTATTGAAACATAATTCACATATCAATTTACCTATCTAAAGTGTATAATTCAATGGTTTTTAGTATGTCCAAGAAACATGTAACCAGCATCACTACAGTCAATATTAAAATATTTTCATCACTCTCCCCCAAAACTTCATAAACATTTGAAGTCACCTTCCTTCCCCAGTCTTGACTATATCATTAGGCAACCACTAATCTACATTTGTCTCTATGGATTTTCTTATTGTGAATATTTTATATAAATAAAACCATACGGTATGTGATCTTTTGTGGTTGGCTCCTTTCACTTAGTAAAATGTTTTTGAGATTCATCCATGTTGCAGCAATAGTCAGTACTACATTCCATATGAGTCAGCAATTCCATTCCTAAGCGTATACTCAAGATAAATTAAAATATACACCCACACAAAAGCTTGCACATGAATGTTCATAACACGATTTTTTATGACAGACAAAAGGTGGAAACAAGTTAAGTATTCAAGTGATGAATGGATTAATTAAATGTGGTTATTTATTTAACAGAATATTACTTGCAAATAAAAAAGAATGAAGCTCTGATACATTCTAGTACATGGGTAAACATTATACTAAAAGAAAGAAGCCAGTTATAAAACACCACTTATTGTATGATTCTATTTTTGTGACATGTCAAAAAAAAGGAAATCTCTATAGGTAGAAGGTAGATTAGTGGTTGCCAGGGGATAAGGGGAGAGGGGAATAAGGGCTAAAGACTGCTGATGAGTACAAGATGTCCTTCCAGGGTAATAAAAATGTTCTGGAATGAAATAGTGGTATTAGTTGCACAACCTGGTGACTAAGTTAAAAATCACCGAACTGTATCTTAGAGGAAAAAGAGAAAATAAAGAAGATGAAGGAGAGTGCTTATCTTTCAAATAGGATGGTATACATCCATATCTCCTTGCTCTTCTTTGCTAAGAACAACTTTAGATTCTGGAAATAACATAAGAGGCAGCCAGTCACAATGGAATTCTGAAAGGTGGTAAAGAAAATGGTTTGAGACCCTAGGACTGGAAGAAGGACACAGTGGCAGGATGTCTTAGGTCCTCCTACCCAACAGGAGGACACCCAGACCTGGTGTTTCCCAACCCCAACTTAACAACAGAAGACACCTAGGTAGGCCCTTTGCTTCCTACATCGAACAATGGCTCCTATGATAACACCATATGCTAGGGTGATCACTGGGAACCTACTACAAATAAATAACCAGAGGCAGAGCTCTCTACCCAAGGCCTGAGATTTTCTCCTCCACTGAGAGGCTGTATGCACCCGGGGGCTTGGGATAGAAGGACCACTCCCCCAAAGTTAACCTCTTTGTCCCCATTGGGCTGAGGCCCTATTTTCCCACTAGAGACACTAGGACAGCTAGGCATGGCTATTAAGGGAATCTTGTCACAGCAAGCATCTGGCAGAGAAGCCTCTTATTCCTTCAGGCCTGAACTCCCTTACCACCAGAAGCACTTAGTGCCCCACTGGAAACAAACACCTTCCACACCTCAGGTAGCAGTAGCAGGGCCCAAACTAAGCCCCCAAAACACCAGATAAATGAATAGAATCAAAGGACATGACAAAAGTCCTGGAAATAAAACTGTTATTGCAACCACAGTCCACTAAATAGGCCAACAGCCCTATGCTGAAACTAACCTGGATGACTGCCTGCCAAAATAAAAGATTTCAGTAGGACTCAGAGTCTCCTAACATCCACCATTAGCCTGCCCTTATGTACCATGACTGAGTCCTACACTGTCTCTGAGCACCTAGACAGCACAAAAGCTATACTTTTTATTGTATTTTAAAATATTTCTTTAATGTACAAAATAATACATGTACATTGTACAATAGAGAACCTAGAAAATAGAAATAAAGAGAAATTATAAATTTCCTGGAATCCCATTATTTCATATATGTAAAAGTGTAGAGGGTCCCAGGCATTTTTATGCTTGGTTCCTTGTTTTGTTCTCTGTGACTGGTAATATACATTTGATGAACGATATATGCTTAGCCCTGCTTTTCTTCCATTAAATTTAGGCCATTATAGGTGCAACTTGTTTTAGTTTTGGTATTAGGATCATCTTTAAGAAACTGTCTATGTCCATGGTTCCTTTATACTAGGTTCTTGTCTAAGCTGCTCCCCTTACTTGCCTATGGACAACAGGTGGGATTGACTTTGAGGGGAATGGGTGGGTGGGGAGGGGGACAGAGGGGAGCAAAAAGGAGTCGGATGTAATACAACAACAATAAAATTTAAAAAAAAATAAAGAAAGAAAGAAACTGTCAATTCAGTAGGCTCCATGGCTCAAACAATTTTAATTCTCATAAAAGTTCTGATGAACAATGAAGTTCTAAGCTAATCATTTTACTTACATTATTACATCTAGATTTCCCATAAATTGTTTAGGTTGTTTATTATTATCCCAGCTTTACAGATGAGGAAACAATCTCAGAGAGGGTAACAACAAAATAATAAAAATTGGAAGAAAATTTATCTTTTTTTTTTTTTTTTTTACTTCTCAACTGCCATTAGATGAAGTCTGAAATTCATGAGTAGCTCTCTCCTTTTTTGACTTTTCCCCCGAACACTTATAATATATAATATATAAGGTCTGTCTAGAAAAGGCCCAGTCATTGTTAATATAACAAGAACAGTTTGTGTGACATTAATATAACTTGGCAGCCAGGAAGAGTGAACTTGAATGCACATGCATAAACAGTGATGACTTAACTGTACTAGTCAGTGGGGGTGAGCATGTGTACTGTGTGGCCATCACATTCAAAATGATTGATGAGTAGAACAATGAATCTGCATCAAATTTTGTGTTAAGTTTGAACATTCCTCCACAGAAACTATTTGGATAATTAAGATGGCTTTGGGGATGATAGAATGAGTGCAGCATAAATAAAAGCATGGCACAAATGCTTCAAAGATGGCCAAGAATCTGCTGAAAGTGACCCACATTTTGGAAGGCCAGCAATAAGCAGAACACCTGATAATGTTGAATGTACAGGTTTCAATCAACAAAGATCAGCCACTGACAGTGCTAGAACTAGAAGTTGATTTGGGGATTCCTAAAATGATTGTGTCTGAGATTTTGATACGGGATCTTGACATGAAATGTGTTGTGGCAAAATTATTCCTGCAGCTTCTGCAACCAGAGCAGAAGAAACGTTGTGCTGCAGTTGCTAATGACTTGATTTAAACTATTACCAATTCATAACTGGAATTGTGGGTGCTGACTTTGAAGGGGATGGAGGTGTCATTGTTCTATCTACAATGTTTCTTGTATCTTCAATAAATGTCTCTGTTTAGCTTAGTTCATGGATGGATACTTTCTGGACAAACCTTTCATGTGTTTAGTATGTATGTATATGTATTTATATTATCCATACATCCTCCCTATCTCCATTACTTTATATATAGACAGAGGGAACTTTTCTCTGATAGAAAAATAACATAATTCTGTGTATAACATATTTGTAATTTGCCTTTTTAAAATTTATTCTTTTTTTTAAATTAAGATTTTATTTCATTATTTTTAGAAAGAGGGGAAGGGAGAGAGGCAGAGAGGGAGAGAGACATCAATGTATGGTTGCTTTTCACCTGCCTCCAGCCACAAACCTGACTGGAGACCTGGTTTGCAACCTTATTATGTGCCCTGGCTGGGAATCGAACCTGCGACCTTTGGGTTCGCAGGCTGGCGCCTTATCCACTGTGCTACCAGCCAGGGCCTAAAATTTATTCTTTATTGTATTTTTTTCATTACCATTCAGGCCCCTTATACCCACTTCTCTCCACCAATCACCACATTGTTGTCCATGTTCATGAGTCCTTTTTCCTTTTTGCTTCATCCCTCCATCCCCTAACCTCTCCCCAGCTGTCATAACTTGAATTTTTGTATAAAATATATCCCTTCTCTAAATCATTAAATGTTCTTTCTTCATCACTTTTAGTGGCTGCGTAATATGTAATCACACTTTTATAAAGAGTGCATATCAGTTACTTTTTGTGTACTTGTTCTTGGCAAAGAATGTCATAGGTTCTCAATAAATGTTGGATAAGTGAGTGGATAGAGCTCTGGGCTCAGACTGAGGTCCACAGAGCTGGGTGATTCTCTTTGTTGGGCAGTTCATATGTCCCAATTTGGCTACAAATGAAGAAAGGGCCTATGGCCATACTTGAAGGAAATTATAAGGACCTGCTTGGAGCACAATCTTCCATGTTGAAGGTTCTCTTCAGGGCAGAAGGTTCCTTTAGTGCTTCTGAGTAGAGACAGCCTTGGTCCCCCAATCCCATCAAGAAGTAAGGTCTACTTCTGGCCCACGCAGAGAAGGTTTGCTGCAATTTCAAAGACAACTTGCAATTTTGCTCTTCCATACCAACTCCTTCATGCACCTCAGGCCATTATTCACTTGTTAATGTTGTTTTTTAGTCTGAAACATCTACCCTGCATTTCTTATTGGCAAACCCCCATCTGATACCAAGACCCAGTTTCAGGAACATATCCTTGGTGGACCTTCTTTGACCCAAATCTGATACCTCCATTGTACTCTCCTTTATGCCTTTCATTTGGTGCAAGTATCAGACAGAAGCCTTGGCCATCTCTTGAGCAAATGTGTTTTTGTATCTCTTATCCTCATGAGATTGCTCATCTGAAGCCCATGCTCTGCCCTCAGTGAATGCTTGTTGGAAGGATTAATTGGTAGGATGGTACTGTTTGTCCCTGTTGAAGATCAGGGGGCTTTCCACTTAACAGCACCTCAATCCCAGGTCTAGAGGTTAAGAGGCAGTGCAATGGCAGCTGCCTAGAGCAAGGATGGTGCTGCTCCAGGAACATGTGCTCTTGCTCTGCTGTGTCTAGGCTGCCAGAGAGATGCAGAGCAGGGAGAAAATGAGGATCCTTTGGCGTGTTTCCTAACCAGACTTCATGAAAGGGAAAGTCATCTTTATTGCATTTATTTAAAGAGGGGGTTACAGGCACTTCATCTGGTGTGCAGTTCAGAGCAGCTGTTCAGTATTATCGAGGAGAAAGATGAGTGACTTGTGCTCCTTGCTTCAAGCCAGAGAATCCAAATCAACAGACATAATGGCGTCTCTCATGACAGGCAGAATTCCTAGAGCCAGAAAATTTTCTACCAAATTCCCTAAGTCTAAGTTGCAAGAATTTATTTATTTTTTACTCTGAGTCTTTACTTAGCAACAAATGTTTCCTGGTGCTGATTCTGAGCTTGGTTCAGGGCTGGGACTGGGGGCTGCAACTGAGAGCAGCTATGTTGCAATGGATTTTCCACTGTGTGAGAGAGAGCACATGGCAAACATTTTAGTTGAGAGTAACAGATTCAGATTTTGGCTATCTTAAGCAACAGAAGAATTTATTGGATGTGTATAGGGACACTCCCAGAATTATGGGAAATCTGGCAAACAAAACTTGGATACCTAACTAGAACCAAGAGAGAACAGATAATAGAATAGGCAAAAATCAGCCAATGGAGCAGTTTTTTGGATGACACCCGTGGGCCTTTGGCTGTACTGAATATTTTCTCAAATGTCTTTGAATGTTTATGTCACTCTCTCAAGGTTCAAGGTACTAAACTAGAGCAATAGATTGGCCAAATACAGATCACCAACCTGAACAAGAAAAAAAAAAAATAGTTCATCTTGGGTTTGTCAGGGAGTAACAGGCAGGAGAGACCCTGTCCACAGCCAACATTTCTATCAAGATTTCCTGCTTTATAAATGATCTGGTTATAGAGGAGGGACTTCTGGGACCTTTAGAGATAAGGGTAATGTTCTATTTTTTAGGCTAGATGTGAATTTTACTAGAATAATATCCAAATCAGTACAGTGGGATAAATAAATACATTACTTTCAAGTCTCAGTAGAAATAAGCCTTGATAAGCCTTGGACACAAGCTGTGGGAGTTAGTCTGCAAGATCCTGGAAATACATGCCTTATACAGGTGTTTTTGTTTGAATCTTTTATTTTCTAATGTCTTCATTTTAAATTTAAATTTAAACTTCCCAGTGGTCAGGCTATCTGTTTTTCTGGATACTGTTAAACAGTTTGCTCAAGTCTTGCAAAGAATTACTTTGACCTGCCAATAACTGTGAAAACACATTTCTACTCTCAAGAAAACTGAAGTCACATCTCTGTGGGTTTTCTAGCCAAGTAACAATATTTTGGAGTCCAAAACACAAGATGACTGTCCCAAGCTGTCTAGATACATCTTCTCTTAAATTACAACTGAACCACAGAGCTACTCTGCAGAGTAAGTGACTAGAAAGTTTTTCATGTTGTTTTTCATCTTCCTTCTTCACATGTGCTTCCTTTACATGAGACTCCTCAAGAGTACATATCTAATTAATGTTAGAAGTATTTTCATTGTCCCTGTTTGTTTTCACTAAGTATAGTTCACTTTTTCGGGGTAGCCACACTTAAAATTTGAGATGAATATCATTAGAATTCCAGTTGCTGTTATAGATATTCAGTTATTCAGCACATACTTTTTGAGTGCCTACTACATGCCATAGCCAAGGGGTTGAGAAGAAATTAGAGCTGTTCTTTTCCTGAAGGCTATCTGTGGTGAAAGGTAGATCAGCAAAAAGTAACTAGAATTCAAGATGGTAAGAGCTCTCAGTGGGTTGACAGGACATCACAGGAGTGCATGCTGAGAGTGTCACTATTTCAGCCTGGGAAATTGAGGCAAGTAGCCTACTCTGAGGCAATGAGAGTGTGGAGAGATAATAAAGGAAGCATGGGAGAGAATTTAAAGGTTATAACTGCTTAAACCCTCAAGTATGTAGATGTGGAGTAGCAGTGATATGGCAAGAGAAAGTGCAAGGAAACATAGGACTGTCTTGTAGAGGAGAATCATGAGTTTGAGACATGGACAGAGTAGGATAGGGAAGAGAATAAGTTCAATTTGAGAAATACTATTTTATTGTTGTGGTGGTTGTTGCTGCTTGAAGGATTTTAAAGAATTTCTCAATTAAGAGCTTAAATCCTCATAGTGCTGGGAGGGAGATTTATATTTCAAAGTCATCAGAGTATACATGATCCACGAATAGATGAGTGCATTCAGAGGCTAAGTCTAGTGAGACAAGGGTTCATCCTAAGACAGGACCAAAGGCACACCTACTGCTAAAGAGGTGGGTTGGGGAGGAAAGGCCATCAAGGGAGATAGAAAGGACTGTTCCAGAGGACAGTCAGTATTTTGTCAGAACTTGAAGATCCCTGGTGAATCTCTGTTCAAAGAATGTGGTAGCTATTTTATTTGACTTGGAGCTCATATGATCTCAGATGGGCATAAAAATTGGGGAAGGAGAAAAGGAAACCTACTCCCATGATGTTATTGAACCAACACCAAACTGATGGTACTATCTCAGCTGTCCAAGGCTACATTATATTTAGAGAAAACTAGAGCCTGGCTGGGAATTTAAAAGGAAATCCTGGAGAACTAGACAACAATAGAAGACTGAAAAGCTCTGACATATTCCTGAGATTCTAAAGGGCTGCATATATGCCAAAGGCTGTGCACATACACAGAAAAGACATAAAAAGAAGTCATGTGTCCAGCTTACCAAGGGTTATGAGACATTCAATGAAGCAAGAAAGTATGCCACATACACAGGGAAAATTATCTGGCAACAGAAATTATACTTGAGGGTGCACACAGTTTGTACTTCTTATACAATAACTTTAAATCAGTTCTTATAAATATGTTTAAATAACTAAAACATGTTTAAGGAATTAAAATAAAGCATAACAATAGTGTCTCATCAAATACAGAATGTAAATTAAGAAAAAGTTACATATATAAAGAAATATAAATAAAATGTTTGGACTTGAAGTAAAAACATCACTAGAAAATTGGAAAGGAAAAAAGAGCCAATAACCTTTAAGATACATTAATAGAGATTATTCAGTATCAGGAGTATGTACAACAAATAATAAATAAAAATTATAGTATCTCAAAGGTTTGTAGTACATCGGTAAACATACCAACATATGGATAATGGGAGTCCAGAGGATGATGAGGAAAGAGAATAAAATAACCTAATAAAATAATGCCTGAAAACTTCACAAGTTTGAAATAAAGATAATTACACAAATCCAAGAAGAATAAACTCCAGAAGTTTCACACATAGAAATAGTACAGACAAATTGATGAAATTTAAAGATGAAGAATAATTTTTAAATGTATTGGGGTGACTTTTGTATTGGGATGACATAAGATTATGTTTCAGGTGTACAAATCTGAAATACATGATCTGTGTATTGCATTGTTTGCTCACCACCTACAGTCTAGTCTCCTACTATCACCATATATTTAATCCTCTCTATGCTCTTGAACTACTTCCCACCACCTTCACTTCTGGTAACCACCATTCAGTTTTCTGTGTTTATGAGAGTTTTAGTTTTGTTTGTTGCTTTCTGTTTTATGCACCACAAGTAAGTGGAATCTTTTGGTTTTTGGTCTTTCCTGACTATATTCACTTAGCATGATACTCTCAAGATTTATTCATATTGTTGCAAATGACAATATTTCATCTTTCCTTATGGCTGAGCAGCATATCATTATATATATACCACATCTTCTTTATCCACTCATCCATCAGAAAACAATTCTGATGTTTTTTTTCATGTCTTGGTAGTTATAAATAATGTTTCAATGAACATAGTGGTACATACATGAGATCTGTCCTGAAGTTATTGATCTTGCAAACTTTTAATTATGTAGACATTGGCTGGATGCTTTTGCAACAGACCTCCCATCTTTACAAATAAATGTTTTCAATTTTTTTCTGGGTCTATGGTAACTCTACTCTTAATTTTTCAGTAACTTCTATACTGTTTTACATGGTGATTTCATCAATATACATTCCCACCAACAGTATACAATGGTTCCTTTTTCTCCATGTCCTCTTCAATATTTGTCATTTATTGTGTTATTGACAATAGCCATAATATCAGGTGTGAGGTGGTATCTCAGTTTGGTTTTGATTTGTATTTCACTTATAGCTAGTGAAGTTGAGACTTTTTAAAAAATATCTATTGGATGTTTGTATCTCTTCTTGGGACAAGTGTCTACTCAGGACCTCTGCCCATTTTTTTATTGGATGATTGTTGGTTTTTTGTTGTTTAGTTGTGTGAGTTCTTAATATAATTTGGATATTAGCCCATACTGGAGGTATTGTTTACAAATATATTCTTCCATTTTATTGGTTGTCTTTTTGTTTTATTGATGATTTCTTTTGTTGTACAGAGCTTTGTAATTTGATGTAGTTTCATGAATTTGATTTTTCATTTTAGTTGCCTTGCCTTTGAGGTCAAATTCATAAAAGCTCTCTCTGACACCAAAGTCAACAAGTTTAGTGCCTATGTTTTTTTCCTATAAAACTTTCTTGTTCCAGGTCTTATATATTGATCCATTTTTGGTTATGTTGTCAAATAACAGTCTAGTTTCATTCTTTTGAAAGTAGCATTCCAATTCTTGTAGCACCATTTTCTTTTTTAAATTATATTTTATTGATTATGCTATTACAGTTTTTCCAATTCCCCCTCTCCTTGCTCTCTTCCAACCAGCAACCCTGACTCCTGCAGGAAATCCCCATATCATGTTCATGTCCCTAGGTCATGTATATAAGTTCTTTGGCTTCTCCATTTCCAACACTGTAGTTTACATCCCCATGACTATTCCATAACTACCAATTTGTACTTCCTAATTTCTTCACCTCTTCACCCATTTCCCCACACCCCCATCCATTTGGCTACCATTAAAATACTGATTGCATCCATGATTTTGTCTCCACTCTTCTTTTTTGTTTAGGTTGTTTTTAGACTCAATTGTTGATAGATTTGTAGTTTTAGCTACTTCATTGTTCACGGTTTGGATCTTTTTATTTTAAATAAGTTCCTTTAACATTCCATATGATAATGGTTTAGTAATGATGAACTATTTTAGTTTTTTCTTGCCTGAGAGGCTCTTTACCTGCCCTTCAATTCTTTATTTCTTTCCTTAATATATGTTTTTTAAAATTTTACTGTTGCTGTATTACATCCATTCCCTTTTTGCTCCCCTCAGTCTCCCTCTCCACCCACCCATTCCCCCCAAAGTCAATCCCACCTGTTGTACATGTCCATGGTTCCTTTATACTAGGCTCTTGTCTAAGCTGCTCTCCTTCTTTGCCGCTGCCTCGCCCCACCCCCCAATCCCGTTCCCCTTGACCAGTAAAGGCCTATTCCTTGTATTCATATACTTGGTTCTGTTTTGCTTGTTGTTAGTTTTACTCATTATTGTCCTGTAATGGGTGAGAACATATGATATTTGTCCTTCACTGACTAGCTTATTTCACTAAGTATAATACTATCCAGCTCCATCCATGTTGTTGTAAAGGGTACAAGTTCCTTCTTTCTTTATGCTATACAGAATTCCATTGTGTAAATGTACCAAAGTTTTTTGATCCAATCATCCACTGATGGGCACTTAGGCTGTTTCCAGCACTTGGCTATTCTAAACAGTGCCACTATGAACATAGGTGTGCATAGGTTTTTATGAATTGGTGTTTCAGGATTCTTTGGGTAAAGTCCAAGTAGTGGAATTGCTGGATCAAAAGGCAGTTCCATTTTTAGTTTTTTAAGGAAACCCCACACTGTTTTCCACAGTGGCTGCACCAGCCTACATTCCCACCAACAGTGTATGAGGGTTCCCTTTGCCCCGCATCCTCGCCAACACTTGTTGTTTGTTGATTTGCTGATGAATGCCATTCTGACAGGTGTGAGGTGGTATCTTAATGCAGTTTTAATTTGCATCTCTCTGATGACTAGTGATGTTGAGCATTCTTTCATATGCCTCTGGGCCCTTTGTATATCTTCCTCAGTGAGTTCTCAGTTCAGGTCCTTTGCCTACTTTTTAATTGGGCTGTCTGTCTCCATGGTGTTGAGTCACATTAGTTCTTTATATATTTTGGAGATCAGACCCTTCTCTGAGGCATCATTGGCAATTATGTTTTCCCATACACTTGGTTTCCTTTGAATTTTGCTGATGTTTAGCAGCAAAGAACAGAAACTTTTAGCTGAACAGAAACTTTTCAATTTCATATAGTCCCATTTGTTGATTTGTTCTTTGATTTCCTTTGCCCTTGGTGAAGTATCAGTAAACATATTTTTGCGTAGGATATCCGAAAGTTTACTGCCTATATTTTTCTCCAGGACCTTTATGGTGGCACTGCTTATGTTTAAATCCTTTATCCATCTTGAGTTTATTTTG
>PVIW01006781.1:0-48733 GCA_004026585.1 Noctilio leporinus | reverse complement strand
GGTTTTATCTTTTTGCATGTTGTTGTCCAGTTCTCCCAACACCATTTGTTGAAGAGATTGTTTTTACTCCATTTGATATTCCTTCCCCCTTTGTCAAATATTAGTTGACCATAGAGTCCTAGGTTAATGTCTGGGCTCTCTATTCTGTTCCATTGATCTATATGTCTATTCTTATGCCAATACCAGGCAGTTTTGATGACAGTAGCCTTGTAGTATTGTTTGAAGTCCGGCATTGTGATTCCTCCTACCTTGTTCTTCTTTCTCAAGATTGTGGTGGCTATTCATGGGCGTTTTTGGCTCCATATAAATTTTTGAAGTATTTTTTCTATTGCTGCGAAGTCTGTCATTGGTATTTTAATTGGGATTGCATTGAATATGTAGATGGCTTTGGGTAGTATGGACATTTTAATGATGTTAATTCTTCCCATCCATGAACATGCTATATGCTTCCATTTATTTGTGTCTTCCTTGATTTCGTTCTTCATTGTTCTGTAGTTTTCTGAGTACAGGTCTTTTACCTCCTTAGTTAAGTTGAATCCTAGGTACTTTAGTTTTCTTGTTGCTATGGTAAATGGGATTTGTTTTTTCGCTTCTATTTCGGTTGTTTCATTATTGTTTACAAAAATGCTTTTGATTTCTGGATATTGACATTATACCCAGTTATTTTGCTAAATTTGCCTATGAGGTTGAGTAAGATTTTGGTGGAGTCCATGGGGTTTTGTATGTACACTATCATATCATCTGCAAAAAATGACAGTGTGACTTCCTCCTTTCCAATTTGGATACCTTTGATTCCTTTTTCTTCTCTGATGGCTATAGCTAGAACTTCCAAGACAATGTTGAATAGAAGTGGAGAAAGTGGAAAGCCTTGTCTCATTCCTGATCTTAGGGGGAAAGCTTTTAGTTCCTATCCATTAAGTATGATGTTGGCTTCAGGTTTCTCCTAGATGGCCTTTAGGATGTTGAGGTATGCTCCCCCTATTCCCATTTTGCTGAGGGTTTTTTATCATAAATGGTTGCTGCACTTTATCAAATGCTTTTTCAGCATCTATTGATATCATCATATGGTTTTTATCTTTCAATTTGTTGATATGGTGTATTACATTTATTGATTTATGAATGTTGTAACCATCCTTGCATCCCTGGGGTGAAGCCCACTTGATCATGATGTATGATCTTTGTAATATACTGCTGAATCCGATTGGCCAATATTTTGTTGAGAATTTTAGCATCTATGTTCATCAGAGATATTGGCCTGTAGCTTTCTTTCTTAGTTGTGTCTTGCCCTGGTTTTGGGATTAGAATAATATTGGCCTCATAGAAAGAGTTTGGGAGTCTTCCCTCTTCCTGAATTTTCTGGTATAGTTTGAGGAGGATAGGAGTTAGTTCTTCTTTAAGTGTTTGGTGAAATTCACCTGTGTAGCCATCTGGTCCAGGGCTTTTGTGCTTTGGGAGATTTTGGATTACTTCTTTAATTTCATTAGTATTTATTGCCCTATTCAGGCTTTCTGCTTCTTCTGGGTTCAGTTTTGGTAGATTATACCTTTCCAGAAATGTGTCCATTTCATCCAGGTTGTCATATTTTTTGTCATAGAGTTGTTTGTAGTAATTCCTTACAATCTTTTGTATTTCTGAGGTATCAATTGTGATTTACCCTCTTTCAGTTCTGATTCTGTTTATTTGGGTCCTATCTCTTTTTCTTGATGAGTCTGGATAAGAGCTTGTCAATTTTGTTATTTTTTCAACGAACCAGCTCCTGGATCTGTTGGTTCTTCGAATTGTAGTTTGAATCTCTGAGTTATTTAGTTCTGCTGTGATTTTGATGATTTCCTTCCTTCTACTTGCTCTGGGCTTTGTTTGTTGTTGCTCCTCTAGTTTTTGCAGCTTTGTGGTGAGGTCGTTTTTATAAACTTCTTGTAACCTTTTTTGGAAGGCCTGTATTGCTATAAATTTCCCCCTGAGAACTGCCTTTGCTGTATCCCATAGGTTTTGGGCTGTTGTGTGTTCATTGTCATTTGTTTCCAGGAACTTTTTGATTTCATCTTTGATCTTATTGTTGACCTCTTCATTGCTTAAAAGCATGTTATTCAGTCGCCATGAGTTAGAAAATTTTTGTTTTTTCCCCTTGAATTTGGTTTCTAGTTTCAAGCCATTGTGATCTGAGAAGATACTTTGTATGATTTCAATTTTCCTGTATTTGTGGAGGCTTGTCTTGTGACATACCATGTGGTCTATCTTGGAGAATGATCCATGTGCATTTGAAAAGAATGTGTATTTTGCTTAGTTGTGGTAAAAGACTCTGTATACATAAGTCAGGTCCATTTCCTCTAGATTGTTGTTCAATGCCACAACATCTCTGAGGATTTTTTGTTTGGAAGATATGTCCATTATTGATAGTGGGGTATTAAAATCCCCTACTATTAGTGTGTTGCTGTCTATGTCTTTCTGAAAGTCTTCCAAGATTTTCCTTATATATTTCGGAGCTGTTATGTTGGGTGCATATATGTTTATCAGAGTTATTTCTTCTTGATGGATTGTTCCCTTAAGTATTATGAAATGTCCACCTTTGTCCCTTTTTATGTCCCTCATTGTAAATTCTATTTTATCTGAAATCAGTATTGCTACTCCAGCTTTTTTTTTTTCATGTCCATTTGCTTGATATATAGTTTTCCATCCCTTCACTCACAATCTGTGTTGATCTTTTGTTTTTAGGTGGGTCTCTTGAAGAAAGCATATATGTGGGTCATGTTGTCTTATCCATTCGGCTACCCTATGTCTTTTGATTGGTGCATTTAATCCATTTACATTTAAGGTGGTTATTGATTGATACTTATTCATTGCCATTTTCTCCATTTGTGTCTGTATTCCTCTATGGCTTTCTCTGTTTCTTCATTTTATTTGTTTACTTATTTTTATAGCAGACCCTTTAGCATTTCTTACAATGGTGGTTTGGTAGAGATGTATTCTTTCAGTCTTTTTTTGTCTGGGAAGCTCCTTATTTCTCCTTCTATCTTGAATGAGAGCCTTGCTGGGTAGAGTATTCTTTGTTGCAGGCTTTTGTTTACCATGACTTGAAATACTTTTTGCCATTCTCTTCTGGATTGAATTGTTTCTGTTGAAAAATCTTTTGATAGTCTTATTGGAGCCCCTTTGTATGTTATTTGTTGTTTCTCCCTTGATGCTTTTAGGATTCTCTCTTTGTCTTTGAAATTAGCCATTTTAATAATAATGTGCCTTGGTGTTGGTCTGTTTGAGTTGATCCTCATTGGGACCCTCTTTGCTTCCTGAACTGGATTCATGTTTTCACTCATCATGTTAGAGAAATTTTCTATCATGACTTTTTTGAACAGGTTTTCCATTCCTTGTTTCTCTTCTCCTTCTGGTATCCCTATGATACAGATGTTGTTATGTTTCATGTTGTCCTGCAGCTCTCTTAACTCCTCTTCAGCCTTGTTCAGCCTTTTTTTATTCTCTTGTACTGTCTTGGAGTATTTGTCTACATTATCCTCCAACTCGCTGATCTGGTCCTCTGGTTCCTCTAGCCTACTGTTGATTTCTTCTACTGTATTCTTCAATTCAGAAATTGTATTCTTCATTTCCTCCTGGCACTTATTGATAGTTTCCATTGTAGTTCTCAGTAAGTTCCTTGTAACTTCCCTGGAGTTCTTTGTAGCTCTCCTGGAGTTGTTTACAGTTTTCTTTGATGTGGCTGAGCTCACTGAGCTTCTCTATCATCATTCTTTTGAATTCCTTATCTGATATTCCAGGTGCCTCTGTTTCATTTTGTGTTCTTTCTGGGGATTCTTCCTTTCCTTTTGGTGATGGACTAATTCTTTTTTTCCCCATTTTGGGTAGCTGTTCTTGCTTTTTTTAAATTTATTTACTTGTTTATTTTTGTTCTTTCCTTGGGTTAACCTGCTTTGCTTCCTTGCCTTCGTTGAGCACCCTTTTATGATAGGAGATTTGTGGAGTTCAATGTTGCCGTCTCCCAGATTTTCTCCACTTGCTGTTCTTGGTGTGTCCTTTATTTGTGCTGTCTGGTTGTATTCTGTGCCTGTGGGCTACTGTCCTGCTGGCTTCCTCTGCCTCTGGGCTGTGCTCCCCTGTGTCCAGATGCTGCTCGCTCCAATTCCTAGGGTCCTGAAGACGTCTCACGCTCCCTGTCTTGTCCTCTAGCTGCTTTGGTACTCGAGAACACCATCAGCACTGCTCTCTACTCTGTCACCATCTTAGAAGAAAACCACATTTGGCATTTTAATTGAGATGTCTTGTTGTGGTCCTCTTTGAGTCCAGCTTATTTGGGACTCACTGTGCTCCCTGGACTTGTATGTCTATTGTTTTCACCAAAGTTGGGAAGCTTTCCTTCATTATTTTTTCACACAAGTTTTCAATTCCTTGCTTTTCCTTCTTGCACCACTGTGATTCAAATGCTGGTATGTTTAAAGTCATCCCAGAGGTTCCTGGGCCTCTCTTTGTATTTTTCAATTCATTCTGTACTGGTTCACTGTTTATTTTTTCCTTATGTTCCAAATCATTGATTTGAATTCTGTTTTCCTTCTTTTCACCATTGGTTTCATGTGGATTTTCCTTTGTTCTAAGTAGGTTAGCTTTCCCGTCTTCCCTTCTGCATTTGCTATATGTAATCATGTTTGTCAAGCCTGTGAGCATATTTATCACCAGTGTTGTAAGTTGTGTCTGTCAGGCTGGCTATTTCTTCATTGCTTAGTTTGCCCACTGGGATCCTGATCTGTTCCCTTTTTAAACCATACTTCTCTGTCTCTCACCTTGACAGGCTCACATGTTTGCCTATGTGTCTTAGGTAGAGTTGTCATGCCTGTTACATTATAAGGGGCAGAACCTCTGGTATTTGCTAATACAGGTGACCTGTTTCACCAGGTATGGCATTGTAAGTGGAAGAGGGGTCTGAGAGGGAATAATGCTGTTTGCTCAGCACTTGCCCCTTTTCTGGGTACATCTCCTGCTTCCCATATAAGATTAGTTCCTCTCTAGCTGTTGTCCTGACCGAGGTTCCCAGAGCAGTGGGTCTACAGACATTCTAGGACCATGGGGGCCTCTAAACATGCAGACTCAGCTGAGAGGCTGGAAGTTTTTTCCCTCTCTCCCAACCCCCAATGTTTTTCATAGTAAGAAGCAAGGTAGTTTTATTTTCCCTCCTAGCACTGGAACCATAGACCACACTCAGTCTGGTCTGGTGCCTCGGCCACTCAACAGGTGTCCCTACTGTTACTGCACTTTCTGCTGGTCTGCCACAGTTGCCATACCACTGCAACTGCAATCTGCTCACCAAACTGCATCCTGTCTGTCATAGCTCCACCTCTCCTACCTGTTTGGATGAGTATTTTTTATTTATATCTTTTGTTGTCAGACTTCCATGAAGCTTGATGATATTCTGGGATTCCTGGTTGCCTTTGGTTTTGAGGTAGATGTTTCCATTTCTTGTTGTGGAGGGATATGTAATTGTCTCTCTATGCTTCCATCTTGGATTCTCTCAGTTTTTTTCTCTTGCTACTTTTAAGATTCTTTCTTTTTTTTTGTTTAATTTAGTTTTATTGTTGTTGTATTACACCCATCCCCTTTTACTCCTACTCCCCATCCACCCACATCCCCCAAAAGTCAATCCTACTTGTTGTCCAAGTCCATGGTTCTTCTATGCTATTCCTTGACTAAACTGCTCTCCTTCTTTGCCTCCTCCTCCTCCCTCCTTTCTCCCCCTCCCTTCTACCCACTGAAGCTCTGTTCATGTATTCATGTATCTCTGGTTCTGTTTTGCTTATTTGTTTGTTTTGTTCATTATTGTCTTGAAATGAGTGAGATCATATGGTATTTGTCTTTCATTGACTGGCTTATTTCACGAAGCATAATACTTTACAGTTTCATCCATATTGTTGCAAAGGGTAGGACTTCCTTCTTTCTTTCTGCTGTGTGGTATTCCATTGTGTAAATGTATCAAAGTTTTTTGATCCAATCATCCACTGATGGGCACTTAGGATGTTTCCAGAGCTTGGCTATTATAAATAGTGCTGCTATGAACATAGGGGTACATAGGTTCTTATGAATCAGTGTTTCAGGGTTCTTCAGGTATAGTCTTGGTAGTGGAATTGCTGGATCAAAAGGCAGTTCCATTTTTAGTTTTTTAAGGAAACCCCATACTGTTTTCCACAGTGGCTGCACCAGCCTGCTTTCCCACCAACCTTGAATGAGGGTTCCTTTTGACCCACATCCTTGCCAACACTTGTTTGTTGATTTGTTGATGATTGTCATTCTGACAGGTGTGAGGTGGTATCTTATAATGGTTTTAATTTGCATCTCTTATGACTAGTAATGTTGAGCATTCTTTCAAATGCCTCTGGGCCCTTTGTATGTCTTCCTCAGTGAGTTATCTGTTCAGGTCTTTTGCCCATTTTTTAACTGGGCTGTCTGTCTTCCTGGTGTTGAGTCCCATTAATTCTTTATGTATTTTGGAGATCAAATCCTTGTCTGAGATATCATTGGCAATTATGTTTTCCCATACAGTTGCTTCCATTTGAATTTTGCTGGTGTTTTCTTTAGCTGAACAGAAACTTTTCAATTTGATATCATCTTATTTGTTGATTTGTTCTTTGATTTCCTTTGCCCTTGGTGAAGTATCAGTAAACATATTTTAGCATAGTATATCAAAATTTTTACTGCCTATATTTTTCTCCAGGACCTTTATGATGGCACTGCTTCTGTTTAACTCCTTTATTCATCTTGAGTTTATTCTGGTGTATGGTGTAAGTTGGTGGTCTAGTTTTTGAAGTATTTTTTCTATATCTTGAAGTATGTCATTTTATTTATTTATTTATTTATTTATTTAACAATATTCACATTTTATTTACATTGAAATAAGCTATACAAAATTTACTTTCTTCACCAAAAAATAATAGGAATATTTTCTATTATTATTCCTAGGTAACCACAAAACACATTTTTGTAGGTTTTCCAGGTTTTGCTTATAAATCAAGATGAGGCAGTAGATATTAAGTCATGGAAACAGAATAAAACAGACAAATTGGTTGTCATTCTCCACAACTTCTGACCCTGTCTTGATTATAGAACAGAAGTGTTCAACATGTATCTGCTAAAAAGCTTATGAAGATATAGGCTCAACAAAGGAATGTAAACAGCAACATCCAGATGAACAACAATGGCAGGCTCTTTCATTCAATATTTAACTGTAAATTGTTCCTTTTAAGATCATTGGGTATAGACAAAATCTACATAGAAATCCTTCTTCAACAAGTTTATGTTTCTCCCAATGACTGGTAATCCCCTTAACTGTCCATTATAGATCTGTAATAACATACTTAAAACTCTTGCTATTCAAAGGTTACTCGTGAGCTTCACTTAAAATTTTACAAAATGTACTCCTTCCTCCCATATTTCTTCAAAATTTATTTCTTCAAAGAACTGATAACTCAATACCTGACAAATGGATCACCAGTGATAATAAATGTTATGTCTAAATGACTTAATGAAAACAATTCCAAAGTGCCATTAGCAGAGATCATGCAGATGTGTCACATGGCACTTTCAGTGTTATCTTTTAGAAGAACAGTTAGTTCGTCAAAGCCTAAGAGTTCAAATAATAGCCAATGAAACAGACTCAAGACATTCAATGAGTAAGTAGCCTGCACAGGCCTTATAACTTTTCTATGAGATGCTTTCAAATTTCTTAGATTTTTCTCAATATCAAATAAGAGAAAACCCCTATTTTAAAAGTCTCTCAGGTATTTTCAATGACTTCTGAATTATCTGTAGGAAGCTCTGACTTAGTTTATAAAGTTTGATGTATGTGTCCACCATTAAATCCAAGCCATGTTTTATATCAAAATTTATGTTTAGCAAAGCTAAATTACTTGACCTTTGGTCTGTCAAAGTGTTCCTCAGGTATGCTTTGAGATGCTTTCACCCATTTTCATAGCATTCATTTTCAACCTTCATCACAGAAAGAATACACATTATCTTCAGCAATGCATAAACATTAGGAAAAAACTTGATGTCTGGTAGATGGAGGGCTTCATAAATAGTGGATGAAAGCTCTATATTTTTTCCTCTGTGTTACCACTTGTTTCTCCAACAATGCAGCTCATTTGACAGCATATCAGGATTGGGTAAGTCACTTCTGTATATGTCAACATGGTGCTCCTCTGATGTATTAAATTTTAGCTTTCCCATGACAGAGGGTACCAGAGTTAAGCACTTAAGAGCTTTGAGATGATGTTCTGAGAATATATCTTTCAGTTCCTGAATAATATGTTCCACTGTTGAAACACTTAGAGCTTCTTCATAGTAACCCTCAAAGGTCAATTGAGATTCTAAGTTTCCTTGATGAGCTCTGTGGAATTTCCCAGGGTGCTTTATCTAAATATCAAGTTTGGTTGCCAAATTGGTGACATCCTCAAAACAAAATTCATGATAAACTTCAATATTTTCCATCACTTTATTTAGTGAATGCAGCACTGCAGTCAAAGCTACTGGCTGCAAAGAAGACAACAGAAGTTTGTCCCTGGAGATTTTTCCCAAAGGCTCTTGTAAAAGATAAAACATTCTTAAGAACAACAATAGTAACACTGAAATCAAAATCTGTTACTGCACTAGAGAGTACAAATGCTTAGTTCACTATACAGTTATCCCATCTAATATTTGTGTCATTATTTATGCCATCTAAACATAAAACATGTCTACTAAAATTTCAAAAGCATCATGTCTACCTGTCCACTGAGAATGGCAAATTTTCTTTAGTTCTTTACCCCTTTCTTCATTATTCTGAAAGAGGACAGAAATTACATTGTCAAGCTCTAACAGCAGTTGTGGTGATTAATGGAAAAAAGAACAAACTTCCTCAATTGTTCATATCACAACAAGCATTCCCATAACAGGTACTGATTTTGCTAACCACATGTTTAAGGCACAGGAAGAGCAGAGTGTATAGACAGCTTGGGGACATTTCTCTAAAAGTCTAGAAGCAAAAACTTTCATTTTGGAAGAAAATCCACTGACAGAATGTAAGCCTGGCCACCACAACACTCCATGTTTAATCCCCACTTCTCAGTTGTAGTGTGAATTTTCATGGCCAAAATTTCAGGATCAGCTTCATAAGGCAGAAAGCCCACAAATTCCTCTCTCAGGTTATGGGACTTGTCAACAAACCTCACCAACACAGGCAGGTGTCCTTCTCCTGCTATGTCCACGACGTTGTCAGTGATAATAAAAAAAAAGTGCAAATCTTTCACTTCCCTGAGGGTTTCTTCCTGAATGCAGCTCTCACAGATCTCTAGCACCTGTTTCTGCTGTGTTTTTTAACAGAACAACGTGTTGACTGCTGCTGTCTCAAAGCTCTTCCCCAGTACCTCTTCACCAGAATTTATCCAACATTCCAGCAGTGCTCGAAAGTTATCAGGAGTAAAGAGACCTTCTGGGACTTCATCAGCTTCCTATCCATCCAGAGGTATTTTTTTGTTTTCACATAATAATCAATATTTCAAGTACAGATTTCAAATATTCTTTGTTTTCCTTCTCTTCAAGGGTTAGAGGTAAAATATCTTCATCCTGTTCTTCAGCTGCTTCTGCACTGAGCTTCTGAGCATTGCTGTTGTTTATTTCTTTATATTTTTGTTCCTGTTCAGAAGTTTCCTCAATTTTTTTCTGTTTCAATCCTGATTTCATCTTCACTCAATTCTTTTATTCATTTTCTATGTCTACTATGTGGATTGTTCAAATGACTGGTAAAATCAAATATTGTTGGTATTGCAATATCTCAAAGAACTGTCCTATAAGGACTAGTTCTACAGGTCATAGAGGTCTCAAAGTGCTTGGCACATAATTGATAATGTTTATTTAGTGGATCAGGTGTTTTATCTTCTAAGTCTGCTCTCCTACAATTTTCTACTCACTTCTGGAATCTGGCCAGATACCACAGGAATCTAAAGAAGGCCAGGTCCGACTGCCTGCTCTTCTGCTTGCAGTTGGGGGCTGTGCAAAAATTCGACACCATAGCCCACCTGCAGGGCAGTCCACTGCTCCCCTCCCTACCTCCTCAGGGTAGTCCACCCACTGGTCTGGCTCAGGAGGGAGCCAGGCCAGCAGTCTGGCTTGGTAGGGCCAGTGTGCCTCATTGGTATTTTAATTGGGATTGCATTGAATCTGTAGATTGCTATGGGTATTATGGACATTTTACAGATGTTAATTCTTCCCATCCATAAACATGGTATATGCTTCCATTTATTTGTATCTTCCTTCATTTCTTTCTTCAATGTTCTTTAGTTTTCTGAGTACAGGTCTTTTACCTCCTTGGTTAAGTTGATTCCCAAGTACTTTATTTTTCTTGTTGCTATGGTAAATGGGATTTTTCTTGCTTATATTTCTGATATTTCATTATTGGTATACAAAAAAAATGCTTTTGATTTTTGAATATTGACTTTATATCCAGTCATTTTGCTAAATTTGCTTATTAGGTCAATGTAGGTTTTTGGTGGAGTCTATTGGGTTTTGCATGTACACTATCATGTCATCTGCAAATAATGACAGTTTTATTTGCTCCTTTCTGATTTCAATATCTTTGATTCCTTTTTCTTCTCTGATAGCTATGGCTAGAATTTCCAAAATGATGTTGAACAGAAATGGAGAAAGATAACTCCTTTGAGTTCCTGATCTTAAGGGAAAAGCTTTTAGTTTTTGCCCAGTGAGTATGATGTTGGCTTCAGGTTTCTCATAGATGGCCTTTATTATGTTAAGGTATTCACCCTCTATTCCCATTTTTCTTAGTGTTCTTATCATAAATGGTTGTTGTCCTTTATCAAATGCTTTTTCAGCATCTATTGATATGATCATGTTTTTTGTCTTTCATTTTGTTGATGTGGTGTATTACATTTATTGATTTAGAAATGTTGTACCATCCTTGAATCCCTGGGATGAAACCCACTTGATCATGGTATATGATCTTTTTAGTGTATTGTTGGATCTGGTCAGCCAATATTTTGTTTAGAATCTTAGCATCTATGTTCATCAGAGATATTGGCTTATAGTTTTGTCTCTTAGTTGTGTCTTGACCTGGTTTGGGGCTTAGAATAATATTGGCCTCATAGAAGGAGTTTGGGAGTTTTCTTTCTTCTTAGATTTTTTGGGAATAGGTTAAGAAGGACAGGAGTTAGTTCTCTAAATGTTTGGTAAATTTCCCCAGTGTAGCCATCTGGTCAAAGGCTCTTGTGCTTTGGGAGATTTTTGATTACTTCTTCAATTTCACTAGTTGTTATTGGTCTATTCAGGCTTCCTGCTTCTTCTGGGTTCTGCTTTGGTAGATTATACCTTTCCAGAAATGTGTCCATTTCATCCATGTTGTCATATTTTTTGTCATATAGTTGTTTGTAGTAATTTCTTACAATCCTTTGTATTTCTGAAGTATCAGTTGTGATTTCTCCTTTGTCATTTCTGATTTTGTTCATTTGGGTTCTCTCTCCTTTTTTCTTGATGAGTCTAGTTAAAGTCTTATCAATTTTGTTTATTTTTTTCAAAGAACCAGCTCCTGGATTTATTGATTTTTTGAATTGTAGTTTGCTTCTCTAAGTTATTTAATTCTGCTCTGATCTTGATGATTTCCTTCCTTCTATTTGCTCTGGGCTTTGTTTGTTGTTGCTCCTCTAGTTCTTTCAGCTTTATGGTTAGGTCGTTTGTATAAGCTTCTTCTCATTTTTTTAAATTTAATTTTATTGTTGTTATATTACATCCATCCCCTTTTTACTCCCCTCTGTTCCCTTCCCCACCCACCCACTTTCCCCCAAAGTGAATCCCACTTGTTGTCCATGTCCATGGTTCTTCCATACTAGTTCCTTGACTGAACTGCTCCCCTTCTTTGCCTTCCCCTCCCTTCTCCCCCCTCCCCTCTGCCCACTGAAAGTCTATTTATTGTATTCATGTATCTGGTTCTATTTTGCTTGTTTATTTGTTTTGTTCATTATTGTCCTGTAATGGGTGAGATCATATGTTATTTGTCTTTCACTAACTGGCTCATTTCACTAAGCATAATACGTTCCAGTTCCATCCATGTAGATTTTTTTTTTTAATGCTGTTGAGGTCTTCACTAAGTTCCTTGAGCATGCTTATAGCTAGATTTTTGAACTCAGCATCTTATATATTGCTTATCTCCATTTTGTTTTGTTCTTTTTCTGGAGTTTTTATCTGTTCTTTCATTTTGGCCATGTTTTTTGTGTGTGTGTGTCTTCTTTTGGTAGCCTCCCTGTGTTTGTTTCTATGTATTAGGTAGAGCTGCTATGACTTCCTATCTAGGTAGCATGATATAGTAGGTATCCTGTAGGATCCAGTGACACAGCCTCACCTTTCACCCAAACTGTGTACTTGAGGTACACCCTTTATGTGGGCTGAGTACACCCTCCTGTTCTAGTTGAGACTTTGCTGCTGTTAGCAGATCAATGGGAAGAATTTACCTAGGCCAGTCAGCTAGAAACACTGACTGTGACCACTAACTTTTGCTCTTTCTATAAGATCAGCTGTGCAGAGGCAGGGTAGGGTGGTAGTGCTCCAACATGGTCTGTAATTTTCCACTGTATGCATAGGCCCTGGGTTGTACTGGATAGTGCAGAACAAGATCAGTCCCAACCTGTGTTTTGTCCAAGGCCATATGCCTGAGTTATAAAGCAATCTGAGGTGGCTGCTACGTGTGCTGGGCTTGGAGGTTCTCAGGCAAAGCCAAGCTGCGAATCTAGGCTGGCTGTTGCTAGTGCTGAACCTGGGGCCACTTAGCAAATGGTTTGGGAGCTGGAGGCTTGCTGAGGCCAGCTGTTGCTTGTTTGAGAGGATTTAGTACATAGGGAAGCATGAACCAAGACCAGGCATTTATGTAGAAAAGCCACTGTTAACAGCTTAGGTGGACCAGTAATTTGAGTGAGACAGAATATCAGGGGATCTCCAAGGCAGGGGCAAACAGTGTTAGCCAGATTGATGGAGTCTCAGATATGACACCAGCCTGCTGGCTCTGTGGCCTTGTGGTGCTGTGCCTCTATGGAGGAGGTGTTAAAGAAAGGTGAATGGCCTCTGCCCACCTTGATATCTGGGGCAAAAGCTGTCCTCCTATTCTTTCCTTGATACCATATAGTTCAGTTCCTCCCTGTATGCCACTAGTGCCTTTCAAGCTTCTACCTTGGTGGTAGAACTCAAAGGAAGTGAGTCTGAGTAAGTCTGTGTGTGGGTTCTTTAAGAGGACCTGCTTAGGATTCCAGAAGTTTCTTCCATTAATAAATCCCTGTTGGTTTTTGCAGCCAGAAGTTATCGGGACTTATTTTCCTGGTACCAGATGCCTGGTATGGGGCTGGAACTCTTTGTTCCTGAGATATCTCTCTCACAATTTTATCCACCACACAGCTTGTGGGGCCATCCCATTCCATGTTTCTACCAGTCTGGATGGATGTGGTTTCCTTAATTTCATAGTTGTCAGGCTTCCATTCATCTCAATTTTTGATGGTTCTGAGTGCTGCTTGTCTTATAGCTGAGTTGTAATTTTGATATTTCAGCACTATTTATATAGGAGGCTTGTTTTCTCCATTGCATATTTTTGGCTCTTTCATCAAAATGTTGCCCATATAAATGTCAGTTTATTTCTGGGCTCTCATCATTGTTCTTTTGGTCTCTGTGTCTGTTTTTCTGCCAATATCCTACTGCTTTGATTGTAGCTTTGTAGTATAATTTCTACCCAGGGAGTATGACACCTACAATTTTCATCTTTTATCTTAGGATTGCTTTGGCTATTTGGTATAGGGACCCCCTGAGTCAAGGCATGGCCAGACTCAGGGCTTTGAGGCGGGCTGATGGCCAAAAGGTCAACTGCTTGGCTGAGAAGAGTTCCAATGATTACAAAGTTCCACATCATGTTTAGAGGACAAGCTGACCTTCAGCAAGAGTAAATAGCAGCTGTGTAGTGAAAGACATAACATAAGTAGTATGCTTCGAAAGTGATAATAATTAGTTACTAAGAAATAAGCAAATGTCTTGTGGGAAGAAGTACTTTCAGCCAAAATAGTTTCACTAGGAGATAGGCTTGAATGCTCAAAAAACCTATATAAGTTTTGTGTGAACAATAAAGTGGCACTGTCACCACGAGTGGCAGTCCTCCTGACCCCAACTTTTTTGTGTCTGTCTTTTCATTATGAATCCTACCCCGTCTATCATTCCTCTGGCCCGGCAGGACCACGGCAATTTGGGATATTTTTAAATTCCATACAAAGTTGATGATTTTTTAAAAATGCCATGGGAATTTAAATGGGGTTTGCATTAGATCTGTATATTGCTTTAGGTAATATGGCCATTTAAACTATGCTGATTCTTCCAATCCATGAACATGGAATATCTTTCCATTTATCTGTTCTTCTTCATTTTTTCAATAATGTTTTATATTTCTCACTGTATAGGTCTCTCATATTTATATTTAAGTTTATTCCTAAGTACTTTATTATTTTTTGTTGTTGCAGTTGCAAATGTGATTGTTTTATATATTTTTTTCCATTTTTAAAAATTTTATTATTGTAGTATTACATCCATCCTCTTTTTGCTCCCCTCTGTGTTTTATATTTTATTTTTAAAATTTTACTGTTAGTATATAGGAACACAATGGATTTTTGTACATTGACCCTGTGTCCTCAAACTTTACTATATGTGTATGTTGTCTCCAACTGCTTTTTGGTGGAGCATTTAGGGTTTTCTACAGACAGAATTATTTATCTGCAAAACGTGACAATTTTACTTCATCAACTCAATTTGGATGTGTTTTATTTCTTTCTGTTGCCATATTGCTCTGGCTAGCACTTCTAGTACTACGCTAAATATCAGTGGTGAGAGTATCTTTGTCTTATTTCTTACCTTAGAGGAAACATTTTCCTAAAGAAAAAGTTTTCAGTTTTGTTACTATTGAATAAGATTATCAGGTGAGGTTTGCCATGTATGATTTTATTATGTTGAGGTACATTTTTATATGCATTATATTGAGTTATTTTATTATAAATTGGTGTTCTATATTGACAACTACTTCTTCTGCATCTATTTTAAGGTCATATGACTTTTATCATTTATTTTGTTAATGTGGTATAACACACTGATCAAATTGCATATGTTTAACCATCCTCATGCCCATGGTATAAACTTCACTTGATCTTTACAATATATTGTTGTACTTGCTAGTATTTTGTTTAGAATTTTTGCAACTATATTTAACAGAGATATTTATCTGTAATATTTTTGTGATGTTATGCCAGGTTTTGGTACCAGGGTAATGTTGACCTCATGAAATATTGCCTCTTCTTTGATTTTTCTGAAGAATTTCAGAAAGATAGTTATTAAATCTTTAAATGTTTGGTAGAATTTACTAGAGAAGTGATTGGGCCCTGAACTTTCACTTTGAGAGGTTTTTTGATTAATTTTTTAAAATGTCCTTACTCTTTATCAATCTATTTAGATTGTCCAGTTCTTCATGATTTAGTGTAGGAAGGTTATATATTTCTAAGAACTTGTCCATTTTACTAAGTTATCAAACTTAGTGGCAGATATCCTTTTATAGCATTTTTATATAGTCCTTTGTTGTTTTGTGGTATCTGTTGTAACTTAATTATTTTTAATTTTGTTTGAGACTTTCTCAATTTTATTAATCTTTTTAAAGAACCAACACTTTGTTCAATTAAATTTTCTATTGTCTTTGAGTCTATTTTATTTAATTCTGTCCTAATTTTTATTCCTTCTACTGACTTTGGGCTTTTCTTATTCTTTATTTTATAGTTCTTTAAAATGTGATGTAAAGCTGTTTATTTGAGGTTCTTCTTATTTCTTGATGTAGGTCTGTAATAATATAAACTTTTCTTTTACTATCACTTTCACTATATAGCCAAAATTCTGATATATTGTCATTCTTATTTGTCTCTATGTATCTTTTGATTTCATCTTTTATTTCTTTTTTGACCTACTTGTAGTTTAGTAGAATATTGTTTAATCTTCACATATTTATGTTTTTAGCATTTTCTTTTGCAGTTTATTTCTATTTTAAAGCTTTCTGGTCAGAGATATGTTTGATATGATATCAGTCTTGTTAAATTTATTAAGACTAGATTTATGTCCTAACATATGGCTTATCCTTGAGATAAGCCATTTGTACTATAGAAGAATGTATATTCTGGTGTTCTGGAATTTAAAGCTCTGTAAATATCAATTATATACTTTTGGGCTAATGTGTCATTTAAGGCCAATATTTTCTTATTGGTTTTCTGTTTATATTAGTTATCCATTGCTTTCAATTTAGATTTCCCACTCTAATTTTGTTTTTTGACAGTTTTTTCCTTTATTTCCATTAGTAGTTGCTTTATATATTTTGGGGGTCCCAGGATAGGTGCATATATATTAATATGTTATGTCTTCTTGGTGTATTGTCCCCATTTTTATTATAAAATGTCACTTATTTTGTCACTTATTTTTTTTTTATCTTGAAATCTATTTTCAGCTATAAGTACAGCTATACCCACCTTTCTCTCAATGCTATTTGTCTGGAGTATCATTTTTCATACTTTCACTTTGATTTAATATTTGTCCTTGTAGCTGAAATGTGTTTTCTGAAGGCAGCATGGAGTTATGTTTTTTTTAATTTTTTTGATATGCCTCACCACTCTTTGCCTTTTAATTGGTGAGTTCAGTTCATTTACATTTAGGGTGATTATTGATATATGAGGATCTTCTATAACCATTTTTACCTATTGTCTTCTGGTAACTGTAGTTTTCCATTGTTTCTTTTCTTGTATGTTCCTGTCAGGTGAGGATTTTACTGCTGGGTTGAACACAGGAGGGTGAGGTAAAAGGGTAATTATGCATCTGGGATCCCTTGTCTTATGATAATGGACCTTGGAGTATTGCCATTTGTTTGCACTGTTTTCTGCTCCTGATCCTCAATGTGTGCCAGCCACCCAGGGACAATTGCGCTCTCTACCCCTGCAGTCTGCTCAGTGGGGACTGTACTCCATACTTTTACTAATGTTGCATCACTGGAGTCAAAGGTGGTGCAGGATAGTGCACAGCTTCCATCTCTGTCCTTCCTCTTCCCTACCCCTTGTCTGTTGTCAGCTCATATATACCCACCTTCAAATGTTTCTCAATGTGCAATGACTCAGATATTTTGCTGTGTTGAGCAGGAAATTCATTATTGAAATATAACTATTCAACTTGTTACCTTAGGGGAAAGATTTGGAGATCCCCTCATACTGCCATGCTGCTGATAACACCAGAAAGGGAATCCTAAAATCAGTAAAAAAATAATCACCTTATCTAGTACAAAATACACTCAATAATATCAATATATGACCTCTCATCATAAAACAGTTGGATAATATTTTCAAAATATTGAAAAAAAGACTATCAACCAATAATTATTTATATGGCTGAACTTTCCTTCAAAAATGAAGGATAAATGAAGACATTCCCAGATAAATAATAACTGACAGAATTTGTTGCTAACAGACCTGTCCCCCAAAAATGCTAACTAGAGTTCTTTAAGCTAAAATTAAAAGACATTATATAGTAATTCAAATCTATCCAAAGGAAAAAGAGACCACCAGTATAAGTAGCTATTTACTAGACATAAAAATATTTGTTTCTAATTATTTTATTTACCTATTTAAAATATACAATAAACTAACTATAAAACTTTCAGAGAACTTATATAAAAATATAGATTTTTCTTTTTTATATCTTGTTGTTGCTTGACAATTATTTCATTTTTCTCCCACTGTCCCCCTTCCCTATCCACCCCATCCCACTCCTACATTCAGTCTCCCTTCATTGTCCATGTCCATGGATCATTCATGCTAGCTCCTGGACTAAACCCTTCCCCTTTATGTTTAATGAAAATAGTAATACCAAAGAATGGAGAGTTAATAAAATAATAGTGAAGCAAAGTTTTTAAAAATTTTATTTAATTTTTCCATTACCATTACTCCCTTTATACAACCCCTACCACAATCACTGCATTGTTGTCCATGTCCATGAGTTCTTTTTCCCTTTTGCTCAATCCCTCCATCCCTAACCTCCCCCATTAGCTGTCACACTGCTCTCTCTTAGTCTGTCTTTATTTGGCTTGTTATTTCAACTTATTCATTAGATCTCACATATGAGTGAAATCATATGATAATTGTCTTTCTCTGACTGGTTTATTTCACTTGGCATAATATTCTCCAGGTCCATGTGCATTGTCACAAAAGGTGAAATTTCAAGGACCCAAATAGATACTTCTTTAAAGAGGACATACAGATAACCAATAGACATATGAAAAAGTGATGCTCAACATCACAAATCATCAAAGAAATGCAAACTAAAACAACAATAAGATATCACCTCACATCCATCAGAATGACTATTATCAAAAAGTCAGCGAACAGCAAGTGCTGATGAGGATGTGGAGAAAAGGAAACCTTTATGCACTGTTGGTTGGAATGCAGATTTCTGCAGCCACTGTGGAAAGCATATGCAGATGCCTCAAAAAATTAAAAATGGTTCTCCCTTTGGACTCATCAATTCTACTTCTGGAAATATATTCAAAGAAACTCAAAACATTAATTCAAAAGAACATAAGTAGCCTATGTTCATTGCAGCATTACTTACAATTGCCAAGATATGGTAGCAGGTCAAATGTCCATCAGTAGTAAATGAGTGGATAAAACAACTATGGGACATTTACACAGTGAAATACTATTCAGCTGCAAAGTTTTTTTACACTGTTAAAATGCTACTTGTAATACCCAGGGAAATGACTAAGAAAATAACTTGGAAAAGTTCAGTAAAAGAAACAACAAAGCAATTAAAATGGTTTACTAGAAAGTGTCTATTTAACACAGATGAAGGCAAGAAATAAAGAAATTGGAAACAAAAACAAATTGGAAAATGTACAAAACTATGGCAAACTTACAAAAATAAATTCCACATTATCAGTGACTGCATTATATTGAGTACTGTCCAGGAAAAGTCCAGCCATTGTTAATATAATGAAAAGGGTTTGCACAACATTATCGTAACATGGCAGCCAAGGAATGTGGACTGGAATGTGCATGTATGAACAATGATGACTTAACTTTACTGGTCAGTGAGGGTGGCAGATGACATTGAGTGAGCGTGTGTATTGTGTGATTATCTCATTCAACATGACTGAGCAAGTAGAGCAACAAATCTGTGTCATATTTTGTGTTATGCTTGATCATTCCTCCACAGAAACAATTTGGATGATTCCAAAGGCTGTAGCTATGGACAACTAGAAATTGGCAGCTTCATCATGAAAACTGACCTGCTCATGCATCACATTTCATGCAGAGATTTTTGGGGTTGTCTTTTTTTTTTCTTTTTTTTCTTTTTTTCTTTTTTGGTGAAACATCAAATCTTCCAGGTGGCTCAGCCCCACTACAGCCCAGATTTGGCACCCTGTAACTTCTAGCTTTGTCCAAATCTAAAATTACCTTTGAAAGTGAAGAGATTTCAGACCACCATTGACATTCAGGAAAATATAATGGGGCAGCTGATGGAAGGTGAGAGGATTGTGTGAGATCCCAACTTTGAAGGGACTGAGGTGTCATTGTCCTAGTCCAATGTATAATGTTTCCTGTATCTTGTATGTTTTTCAATAAATGTCTATTTTTCATATTACATGTTTGGATACCTTCTTTGTAAAGTATACTTTATTGATTATGCTGTTACAGTTGTCCCAATTTCTTCTCCTGTTGCTCCCCTCCATTCAAGACCCTCCTTCCCTCCAGTAATCCCAACCCTTTAGTTCATGTCCATGGGTCATGTATATAAGTTCTCTGGCTTTACCCTTTTGTGTATTATTCTTAACTTCCCCCTGTCTATCTTGTACCCACCAATTATGTTTCTTAATTTCTTCACCATTTCCCCATTTCTACCCCTTTCGCCTCTCAGATGATAACCCTCCCAATGATCTCCAAACATATGATTCTGATCCTATTCTGGTTGTTTGTTTTTGTTTTTGTTTTTATTGTTTTAGATTCTGTTGTTGATAGTTGTGAGTTTGTTGTCATTTTAATGTTCATATCTTTGATCTTCTTTTACTCAAGTAAGTCCCTTTAACATTTCATATAATAATGGCTTGGCGATAATAAACTCCTTTACCTTTTCCTTGTATGGGAAGCACTTTATCTGCCCTTCTATTCTCAATGATAGCTTTGTTGTGTAGAGTAATCTTGGTTGTAGGCCCTTGCTTTTCATCACTTTGAGTACTTCTTGCCAGTCCTTTCCTATCTGCAGAGTCTCTTTTGAGAAATCAGGTTATATTCTTATAGAAACCCCTTTGTAGGTAACTCTCTTCTTTTCTCTCACTGGTTTTAAAATTCTCTCTTTATGCTTAACCTTTGGTATTTTAATTGTGATGTGTCTTGATGTGGTCCTCTTTGAGTCAAACTTGTTTGGGACTCTCTGTGCTCCCTGGACTTGTGTGTCTATTTCCTTCATCAAATTTGGGAAGCTTTCCTTATTTTTTCACACAAGTTTTCAATTCCTTCCTCTTCCTCTTATCCTTCTGGCACCCCTGTAATTTGGATGTTTGCACATTTAAAGTTGTCACAGAGATTCCTAAGCCTCTCCTCATTTTTCTTTTTTCAATTCTCATTTTCTTTATTCTGTACTGGTTCACTGTTTATTTCGTCCTTATGTTCCAAATCATTGATTTAATCCCTGGTTTCCTTCCCTCCAGCATTGGTTTTATGTGGACTTTTTCTTCATTTCACTTAGCATAGCCTTCACCTTTTCTTTTCTATGTTTGCCATACTCAAGCATCTGTCTCAAATCTGTCAACATCTTTATCACCAGCGTTTTGAACTTTGTCTCTATCAGGTTGGCTATCTTATTGCTTCGTTCTCTCATTGGAACTTTGATCAGTTTCCTTTTTTGGGCCATACTTATGTGTTTGAACTAAATAAACTCCTGTGTTCACCTCTGTGTCGTAGGTAGAGCTGCCACGCCTGTAACATTGTAAGGGACAAAACTTAGGTATTTGTCAGTATGAAGCAACTTGTTTCAACATGCTGTGGTGCTGTATGTAGGAAAGGGGTCTGCCTGCTCAGCCCTCACCCCTTTTCCAGGCACTTCTGCCACTCCCCATATGGGACTGGTGCCTCTCTAGCTGTTTTCCTGGCCATGGTTCCAAGAGTAGGTGGGTCTGCAGATGTTCTGTGGGAACCTCTAAATAAACAGACTCTTCTGAGAGACCAGCAGTTTCTTTCTCCACCCCAGGCCCCACTAGTTTTCATAGTCAGAAACAATGAGGCTTTATTCACCCCACCCTCTTCCCCTACACCTAAGGTGCTGGAACCATGAGCCTGTAGCCTGGCCTGGTGCTGGGAGAACTCCCTAGATGTCCCTACACTTTTTTAAATGTGCGACTGCATTTTCCGCTGGCTGACCACAGCAACCATCCTGCTGCAGCTGCCTCACTGTTAAACCATATCCTTTCTGTCCTGGCTCCACCCCTCTTCTCTGTCTGGATGAGTATATCTTGTTTATATATATTTTTTGTTGTAATTCTGTGCAGCATGATTTTCTGGAATTTCTGGTTGTCTCTAGTTTTGAGGTAGATGTATTCCTTCTTAGTTGTGGAAAGCGATGCAGTGTGTCTTCCTATTCCTTGATCTTGGTAGGAAGTCCTAGGTACCTTCTTGACAAACCTTGTATAAATGGATTTAATGTCCTTATCAAAAGGAAGAAATTGAAAGTATGGACCCAAAATATGATTCATCTCTATACTGCCTAAAAGACATATTTTATATCTAAGGACACAAATAAGGAATGGAGAAAATATATACCATGCAAGAAGTAAACAAAATAAATTTAAGACAAAAATTGTTGCTATATAAAAAGAAAGACTTGCTTTTAACAATATCAGGGTTAATCTATCAGGATAATATAATAATTATTAACATATATGCACCTAACAATAGAGACTGAAAGTACAATAAGTACAAACCATCAGAATTAAAGGGACAAATAGATAATTCAATGATAATTGTTGGACTCCAACACCCAAATACCAATAAAAAATAAAACTAAACATAAGTTCATCAAGAAAACTGAAGACTTGAATGACAATATAAACTACATAAATACATCTTGAACAACCACCATAAATTGTATAACTATATAGTCTCCATATGTCAGCCCACAAAATGTTTTAAGTTTATTAGGCTTGAAATATAAAGTATTTTCCCTAATGTTAATGCAATAAAATTAGAAATGAACATCAGAAAAAAATTGAAAATTACCTAAGTGTGCCTAAATTAAACAATGTATTTCTAAACAATCAATGGGTCAAGAAAAGATCACTTAAGAAATTAGAAAAGACAAATTTGAACAGCTTAAATAGCCATCAACTGATAAGTGATAAACAAAGATAATATATCTATTCAAGTCTAAAATCCACAGGGTAGGCTTATAGACCAGAGACACATGAAGAGCAAACATTCCAGCTTTCTTGTTTCTCTGGAAAGGTCAACCTTTTGTTCTATTCAGCCCATCAACTAGTTAGATGAAAATCACCCATGTTTATCAAGAGCAATCTGCCTTACTTAAAGTCCACCAATTTAAATGTAAATATCATTCAAGAACACTTCACAGAAATACCAGAATAACATTTGACAACATATCTGGGCACTGAGGTCTAGTTAGGTTGACACTTAAAAATAATCATCACAATGAGACAAATAATCAAATAATACCAAGACCACGGTAAATCAGATGTGAGAATTATCTGATAAAGATTTTAAGTTCTGGCCTGCGAACCCAAAAGTCACTGGTTTGAATCCCTAGTCAGGGCACATAACTAGGTTGCAAGCCAGGTCTCCAGCCAGGTCTGTAGCTGGAGGCAGGTGAAAGGCAGCCATACATTGATGTCTCTCTCCCTCTCTGCCTCTCTCCCTTCCCATCTGTCTAAAAATTATAAATAAAATTTAAAAAAAAGATTTTAAAGAAATCAATGTAAAAATACACCAATAATTACAAATTCTCTTTTTTCTTTTTTCATTATTTTATTGTATTTTTACATTACCATTTAGCCCCCTTATATCTCTCTCCCACCCCCTCAATCATGATACTGTTGGCCCCATGTCCATCAGTCCTTTTTTTCCCTCTGCTTAGTCCCTTTACCTCCTAACCTCCCTGCTTGCGATAGCAATCAACCTGCTCTCTATCCATGATTTTGTCCCCATTTTGCTTGTTAATTCAGTCTGTTCATTAGATTCTATATGTTAGTGAAATCATATGTTACAAGTCCTCTTGAAACAAACGAAGAAAAAGAGAATATAAGCAAAGAAATAAAATCTATAAAAGGAACACAAAAGAAATTACAAAAATAAAGATATAATAACTGCAATTAAGAAACAAAACCTCAGTAGATGAGTTCAGGGTAAAGTGGAGATGACAGGATAGGCTCAGTGAACTTGAGGACAGATTAATGAAATTTATGTAGTCTGAACAACAAAAATAATTTAGATTTTCAAATAAAACAATAACCAGATGTTCAGGGACCTGCAGAGCAATACTAAAGAATTCAATATTTGTATTATCAGAGTCCCAAAGTAGAGTACAATAGGAATGAGGCTGAGAGAGTAGTCATGGAAATAATAAGTGAAACTTCCCAAATTTGGTGTAAGACAAAATCCCACAAACTAAAGAAGCTGAGCAAATAAGAAAAAGAGATAAACCAAAAAAATCCATGCCAATACACATTATAATTAAAATTCAGAAAAGCAAAATAAAATAAAACAAAATGTTTTTTAAAAAGTCAGAGAGAAACAACACATAATCAAAAGAAAAATGGCACATATAAGTAATGATTTTCTCACTTGAAACAATAGAGATCAGATAGGATTTCACTTATGTGTTGGATCTAATGAACAAAATAAGCTAACAAGCAAAATAGAAACACTCTTAAATACAAAGAACAGACTGACAGCTATTAGAAGAGAGGGGTGTTTGGAAATTGGGTGAAAAAGGTGAAGAGATTAAGAAAAAAAAACATTATAGACGTAGTAATAGTGTGGTGATTAGCACAGGGAAAGGAAGGTGAAAGGAGGTAGAAGAGGGTAAAGGGGAAGTAATTGGTGATGGAAGGAGACTTGACTTAGGGTGGTAAACACACAATACAATACACAGATATGTATTACAGAGTTGTACACCTGAAATTATATAATTTTATTAATCAGCGTTATCCCAATAAATTCAATACAAATTTTTAAAAAGAAACAATTGGCAATTTATTTAAATTGACATAAAATTTACATATCACAACCAACCATTTAAAATGTATAACCCAGTATATTTTAATATATTCACAAGATTATACAACCATCACCACTACTTAATTCTAGAATATCTTCAATACTACTAAAAAAATCTTATACTGAGGCCCTGACTGGTGGCACAGTGAATAATGCACCAGCCTGCAAACCCAAAGGTAGCTGGTTTGATATCCCAATCAGGGCACATAACCAGGTTGCAAGCCAGGTCTCCAGCCAGGTCTGTAGCTGTAGGCAGGTGAAAGGCAACCATACATTGATGTTTCTCTCTCCCTCTTTGCCTCTCTCCCTTCCCCTCTCTTTAAAATAATAAATAAAATCTTTAAAAAAATATCTTATACTGATTAGCAGTTACTCTTCCCTCCCCTTACTCCCCAGCAATCACTAATCTATATTTTTTGTCTGTATGGATCTTTCCTATTCTGGGCATTTCATACAAGTGGAATCATATAATATGTGGACTTTTATATCTGGATAATTTTACTTGCTATAATATTTCAAGATTAATTCATGTTGTAGCATGTTTGTAGTTTATTTCTTATTATAGTATATTGATACATTATTGATTGTTATGGCTAATATTCTCTTATATAGAAATGATTGTTATGGTTAGTATGGTATTATAAGGGAATGTTATATTTTCTTTATCTATTCATCACTGATATATATTTGGATTGTTTTAATTTTTTGCTATTACAAATAACACTTGTATGAATATTCTTTTACAAGTTTTTGTATAAACATGGTTTTTCTTGGTCACATACTGAGGATTTTAATTGCTGGCTTACAACTATATGTTTAGCATTTGAGGAATGACTAACCTGCTTTTCCCTAGTTGTGCCATTTACATTCCTTTAAGTAATGGAAGAAAATTCAAATTTTTACCTATTCTTTGAGTGATTTTTATTATCCATCTTTAAAAAAATATGGCTATTGGCCCTGGCTGGTGGCTCAGTGGATAAGGCTCCAGCCTGCAAACCCAAAGGTCGCTGGTTCAATCCCCAACCAGGGCAACATAACCAGGTTGCAAGCCAGATCTCCAGCCAGGTCCCCAGCTGGAGGCAGGTGCAAGGCAACCATACATTGATGTCTGTCTCACTCTTTGCCTCTCTCCCTTCCTCTCTCTCTGTGGAAATAGTAAATAAAATCTTAAAAAATATATATGGCTATTATAGTAGTTACAAGAAGTGACAACATCTCCTTGTGGTTTTAATTTGCATTTCACTAATAACCAGTGATGTTGAGAATCTTCATTATGTTCATTGGCCAGTTGTATATCTCATTGGAGAAATCTCTATCCAAATCCTTTGCCTATAGTTAATTATGCTATTTATTGTTTTATTTTAGAATATTAACATTTAAAAAATAGATTTTAGCTACAAGTCCCTTGATTCACAAATATTTTCTTCCATTTTGTGGGGTTTTCTTTCACTTTATTGATAAAGTCCTTTGAAGCAGAAAATTTTAAATTTTTGATGAAATTCAGTTTATCCTTTTTTATTTTGGCTGCTTGTGCTTTTGGTTTTATATGTAGGAAACCATTGTGTAATCTAAAACCATGATGATTTACACCTATGTTTAACTTTAAAAGTGTTATAGTTTTAGTTCTTACATTTATGCCTTTGATCCACTTTAAATTAGTTTTTGTTGAAGTATTAATCCAACTTTATTTTTTGCCTGTGAACATTAATTTGCCCCAGCATTATTTACTGAAAAACACCTATATATTTTTCATTGAATAGTCTTGGCATCCTTGTTGAAAATCAATTGAAATTAAATGTGAGAAGTTTTTTCTGAGCTCTTGATTCTATTCCATTGATCTATATCTCCATCCTTATGCTAGTTATCATAATGTTTTGATTAGTGTACCTTTATAGTAAGTTTTAAATTAAGAAATGAATCCTTTAACTTTATTCTTTTTCAAAATTGTTTTGGTTATTACAGGTCTCTTGTATCTGTGTGTGAACTTTAGGATCAGCAAGTTCATTTTTATGAAAAAAAAAAGCTAGCTGAGATTTTTGAAAGGATTACATTGAATCCATACATCATTGGAAAATAGTGTATTTAATGGCATTAAATTTATTAGTCCATGAACACAGGAAGTCTTCTCATTTATTTAGTTCTTTTATTTCTTTCAGCAATGTTTTGTAGTTTGTACTATACAAGTGTTCCACTTCCTTGGTTAAATTTATTTTTATGTATTCTTTATTATGTTAGGAATTAAATTGTGTTCTTAATTTTATTTTCAGATATGTTTGTTGCTAGTATACTAAATAAAATTGATTTTTATATTAACCTTGTAAACTACAACTTTGTTAAATTAATTTATTAGCCTTATTTGTGTGTGTATATATGTATATAGTCTATAGACTTCTCTCTATATAAGACATTATATGCCAATAAATAAAGGTTTACTTATTCCTTTTAATCTCTATGTTTTTCTTTCTTTTTTGTTTGTTTTATTCTGTGCTCTAGACCTTCTAGGTGCCAGACAATGTTCATGGTTATTTACTCATTTAACTACCTTATATAGTAGTCTCCTAACTTGCTCAGCAAGAGACTCAGTCTAACTTCCAAGACCTTTTTCTGTTTTGATCCATAAAGGATGTCAATAGGATATTATTTATCAAGGGCTTACCATGTGCAAGCTAAGTTCCTCATTTAAGTGGTCAGATTGAATCCTTTAAAAATCCTATGAAAATATTTCCCCATTGTACAGGCATGGAGACTAACATTCAGAGTGAAGAAAGAATTCCAGACCAGGTGGCATAGAAAACCAATTATAAAGCATTATAAAGATGGTGGGGACTTAAAATCTTGCTAGTCCTGGAGAAAAATGGCGACAGAGAAGAGAGCAGTGCTGACGGCATTCTCGAGTACCAGAGCAGCTGGAGGATAGGATAGGGAGTGCAAGACGTCTTCAGGTCCCTAAGAATTGGAGTGGTCAGCATCTGGACTCAGGGGAGAACAGCCCAGAGGCAGCAGAGACCTACAGGAGAGCAGGTGAGACAGTTCCAAACTGGCCAGCAGGTAACTGAAACCAGCTCCAGGCTCCCTGGCAACTAGAAATCTGAGCAGTGAAGTGTGGTCAGCAAGGGCAAACACCAGAGGGAATGAGGAATTGAACTCCTGCAGGGGAGAGACTGTGTGAGAGCCTTGCTCCAGCAACAGGGAGAGTGAGCTCCTCACTGGGACAGAGGCAGAGGAGAAGAGTTCTGCAGAGAGCAGGAGCTGGGGAGCAGGGAAGTGCACTGGCCAGGGCAGTGAGAGGGCCGAGATCTGTGCTGCTGGGCCACCAGGGACACAGCAGCTTGAAACCCCTATGAGGGGGGAGGCCCAGCACTGCGCACCCATACAGGCCCCCAGGCTCCCACAGAAACTCCAAACTGGGAGCCTAGAACTTGTAGCTGGGGCAACTGACTTGCCAATTGCCAGCAACAAAGGCTGCACTACAAATGAGTATCACAGAGGCAGCATAAAGGACACTTTGGAGAGCTGATATGCTTGGAGGATTGGCCCTCGCCCAGGTGAAGTGGAGCTGGGCAGTGTTGGGAGACCCCAGGCACTGTTGGCATATGGGGGCTGCCTCCTTCAGGAGCTGTGGGGACAGGGCCAGTCATCACAGGAGCCAGCAAGGTTGCAGGATGACCTGCAGGGGTGCCAGGTGCCCATCATAGGCATAAACCTCTGCCAGGAGTTGGAGGGGGCACTCTTCAGGCCCCAGAACACCTGCAGCCCTAAAACCCAGCTAGGCTAGTAAAGGCCCAGCCTACCTGGGGGCTGACACTTAGAATCAGCCCTGACTGTGACAATCAGAGGCCCTGCCACTCCAAGACCAGTTAGACTATAGACTGCAGAGACCTGACCAAGAAAAAGAGGCAGACTCAGGAAATGGATCGCTGCTAATCTCAAGCACCTGAGTTACACTGAGAGCTACATGAACTATTAATCCCCAACATATCCTTTTCAAAAGTTACTTCTCACATATTTTTAATCCCCCCCATCTCAATCCACCAAAATACCCAAGACCCTCCCCCTACTCTTGATTTAAAGTCTACTCACTCTCTGGCTACAATGCATTCCCAGTCCTCAATCTAAGTATTCCTCCCCTCCCCAGCCACCTAAACCCTTTCTTTATTCTTTTCTTTCTTCCTTTTACTTTTTTTTCCTTCCTTTTTAAATTTTTTTTAATTTTTTTTTTCTTTTCTTCCTGTTAAAGCCCACAGGTCCTGGCTCCACCTAGACCAATTAGAGATCATAAAGGGTGAATAGCCACCTACACCGTTCTTTATTATTATTATTTTCTTCTTATATTTTCCTTTTTTTTTTCTTTTTCTTTTTTAATTTTTTTAAAGATATTTTATTTCATTACTTTTTTAGAAAAAGGGGAAGGGAGAGAGGCAGAGAGGGAGAGAGACATCAATGTATGGTTGCGTTTCACCTGCCTCCAGCCACAGACCTGACTGGAGACCTGGATTGCAACCTGGTTATGTGCCCTGGCTGGGGAATTGAACCTGTGACATTTGGGTTCGCAGGCTGAAGCCTTATTCACTGTGCTATCAGCCAGGGCTTTTTAATTTTTTTTTTCTCTCTGCTATAAGCCCAAGGGTCGTGGCTCCATCCGGCCCAAACAGGGATTATTAAGGGTGAACAGCCATCTAAACTCTTTCTTCTTATTATTATTATCTTTTTTTTTTTTCCTTTTTTTCGTGCTAAAAGCCCACAGGTCCTGGCCCCACCCTACACCAATCAGGGATCATTAAGGGTGAGCAGAGAGGCAGATGAAGCAACTATATATACACTGTTCAGTCATACCTGAGGCTTTCTGATTCTCCCTCTCCTCATTTATGTGAGAAAGGATAGAAGGAGCATCTTGACTGGAAGAAAAGGAGCAACATACACAACCAATCCAGAATACAACCAGACAGCCCAAATAAAGGCCACACCAAGAACAACAAGTGGAGAAAATCTGGGAGACTGCAACATTAAACTCCACAAATCTCCTAACACAGAAGGGTGCTCAACTAAGGCAAGGAAGCAAAGCAGATTAATCCAAGGAAAAAACAGAAAACAAAAAGCAAGCAACAATAGACACCCAAATGAGGGGGAAAAAAGAACCAGTCCATCACCAAAAGAAAAGGAAGAATCCCCAGAAAGACCACCCAATTAAACAGAGGCACAAGAAATATCAGATAAGGAATTCAAAAGAATGATGATAGAGAAGCTCACTGACCTTAGCCAGCACAAAGAAAACTATAAACAACTCCAGAGAAGATATAAGGAACTTACTGAGAGCTACAACAGCGTGAAAAAGGACATAGAAACTATCAATAATTGCCAGGAGGAAATGAATAATACAATTTCTGAATTGAAGAATACAGCAGAAAAAATCAACCATAGGCTAGAGGAAGTAGAGGACCAGATCAGCAAGTTGGAGAATAATGTAGACAAATACTCCAAGACAGTACAAGAGAATCAAAAAGGCTGAACAAGATTGAAGAGGGGTTAAGAGAGCTGCAGGACAACATAAAATGTAACAACATCCGTATCATAGGGATACCAGAAGGAGAAGAGAAACAAGGAATGGAAAACCTGTTCAAAAAAGTCATGATAGAAAATTTCTCAAACATGATGAGTAAAAACATTAATCCAGTTCAGGAAGCACAGAGGGTCCCAATGAAGATCAATCCAAACAGACCAACACCAAGGCACATTATTACTAAAATGGCTAATTTCAAAGACAAAGAGGGAATCCTAAAAGCATCAAGAGAGAAACAACAAATAACATATAAGGGGGCTCCAATAAGGCTATCAAATGAGTATTCAACAGAAACAATTCAAGCCATAAGGGAATCGCAAAACGTATTTTGAGTAATGGTAATGAGAGGCCCACAACTAAGAATAATCTACCCAGAAAGGTTTTCATTCAAGATAGAAGGAGAAATAAGGAGTTTCCCAGACAAAAAAAAAAAAAAAAAGACTAAAAGAATACATCTCTACCAAACCAGCATTGCAAGAAATGCTAAAGGGTCGGCTTTTAAAATAAATAAATGAATAAAATGAAGAAACAGAGAAAACCAAAGAGGAATACAGATACAAAGGGAGAAAACGGCAATGAATAAGTATCAATCAATAATAACCTTAAATGTAAATGGATTAAATGCACCAATCAAAAGATATAGGGTAGCCGAATGGCTAAGACAACCTGATCCACATATATGCTGTCTTCAAAAGTGAAGGGATGAGAAAATATATATCAAGCAAATGGACAAGGAAATAAAGCTGAAGTAGCAATACTTATTTCAGACAAAATAGATTTTACAATGAAAGCCATAAAAAGGGACAAAGAAGGACGTTATATAATACTTAAAGGAACAATCCATCAAGAAGAAATTACTCTAGTAAACATATAAGCACCCAACTTAGGAGCTCAGAAACATATAAGGAAAATCTGGGAAGACATTAAGAAAGATATAGACAGCAACACACTAATAGTAGGGGATTTTAATACCCCACTATCAACAATGGACAGATCTTCCAAACAAAAAATCCCCAAAGTTGTTGTGGCATTGAACAACACTCTAGAGGAAATGGACCTAACTGATGAATACAGAGTCTTTGACCCCAAAGAAGCAAAATACAGATTCTTTTCAAATGCACATGGATCATTCTCCAAGATAGACCACATGGTATGTCACAAGACAAGCCTCCACAAATACAGGAAAATTGAAATCATACAAAGTATCTTCTCAGATCACAAAGGCTTGAAAATAGAAACCAATCTAAAAGGGAAAAAACAAGAATTCTATAACTCATGGAGACTGAATAACATGCTATTAAGTAATGAATGGGTTAACAATGAGATCAAAGATGAAATCAGAAAGTTCCTGGAAACAAATGACAATAAACACACAACAGCCCAAAACCTATGGGATACAGCAAATGCAGTTCTCAGGGGGAAATTTATAGCAATACAGGCCTTCCAAAAAAGGTCACAAGAAGTTTATAAAAACAACCTAACCATAAAGCTGCAAGAACTAGAGGAGCAACAACAAACAAAGCCCAGAGCAAGTAGAAGGAAGGAAATCATCAAGATCAGAGGAGAATTAAATAACTCAGAGATTCAAAGTACAATTCAAAGAATCAACAGGTCCAGCAGCTGGTTCTATGAAAAAATAAACAAAATTGACAAGCCTTTATCCAGACTCATCAAGAAAAAGAGAGAGAGGACCCAAATAAACAGAGTCAGAACTGACAGAGGAGGAAACACAACTGATACCTCAGAAATACAAAAGATTGTAAGAAATTACTACAAACAAATATATGACAAAAAATATGAAAACCTGAATGAAATGGACACATTTCTGGAAATGTATAACCTACCAAAACTGAACCCAGAAGAAGCAGAAAGTCTGAATAATCCAATAACAACTTGTGAAATTAAAGAAGTAATCCAAAATCAACCCAAAGCTCAAAAGCCCCAGACCATATTGATACACAGGTGGATTTTACCAAACATTTAAAGAACTAACTCCTATCATTCTCAACCTATACGAAAAAATACAGGAAGAGGGAAGGCTCCCACACTCTTTCTATGAGGGCAATATTATTGTAACCCCAAAACCAGGGCAAGACAAAACTAAGAAAGAAAGCTACAGGCCAATATCTCTCATAAACATAGATGCTAAAATTCTCAGCAAATCAACAAACAACAAGTGTTGGCGAGGATGCGGGGCAAAGGGAACCCTCAAACACTGTTCGTGGGAATGTAGGTTGGTGCAGCCACTGTGGAAAACAGTATGGGGTTTCCTTAAAAAACTGAAAATGGAACTGCCTTTTGATCCAACAATTCCACTACTTGGACTCTACCCAAAGAATCCTGAAACACCAATTCATAAGAACCTATGCACACCTATGTTCATAGCAGCACTGTTTACAATAGCCAAGTGCTGGAAACAGCCTAAGTGCCCATCAGTGGATGACTGGATCCAAAAACTTTGGTACATTTACACAATGGAATTCTATATAGCAGAAAGAAAGAAGGAACTTGTACCCTTTGCAACAACATGGATGGAACTAGAGAGTATTATGCTTAGTGAAATAAGCCAGTCGGTGAAGGACAAATATCATATGATCTCACCCATTACAGGACAATAATGAGCAAAACTAACAACAAGCAAAACAGAACCAAATATTTGAGTACAGTGAATAGGTCTCCAGTGGTCAGGGCAAAGGTGGTTGGGGGTAGGGGGCAGGCACAAGCAAGGAAGGGGAGCAGTTTAGACAAGAACCTAGTATAAAGGAACCATGGACATGGACAACAGGTGGGATTGATTTTGGGGGGAATGGGTGGGTGGGGAGGGGGACAAGAGGGGAGCAAAAAGGGGATGGATGTAATACAACAATAAAATTAAAAAAAAAAACAGAACAATAAAAAAAAATTCTCAACAAAATATTGGCCAATAGGATTCAGCAGTACATTACCAAGATCATACACCATGATCAAGTGGGTTTCATTCTAGGATTGCAAGGATGGTACAACATTCGAATGTCAATAAATGTAATACACCACATCAACAAATTGAAAGATAAAAGCCATATGATCATATCAATAGATGCTGAAAAATCATTTTATAAAAGACTGGAACCATTTATGATAAAAACCCTCAGCAAAATGGGAATAGAGGGAGCATACCTCAACATCATAAAGGCCATCTAGGAGAAACCTGAAGCCAACATCATACTTAATGGACAAAAACTGAAAGTTTTCCCCCTAAGATCAGGAAGGAGACAAAGCTGTCTACTTTCTCCACTTCTATTCAACATTGTCTTGGAAGTTCTAGCTATAGCCATCAGAGAAGGAAAAGGAATCAAAGGTATCCAAATTGGAAAGGAGGAAGTCAAACTGTCATTATTTGCGGATGATATGATAGTGTACATACAAAACCCAATAGGCTCCACCAAAAACTTACTCAACCTAATAAGCAACTTTAGCACAAAAGCTGGGTATAAATTCAATATCCAGAAATGAAAAGCATTTTTGTATAGCAACCATGAAACAACAGAAATAGAAGCAAAAAAACAAATCCCATTTACCATAGTAACAAGAAAAATAAAGTACCTAGGTATAAACTTAACTAAGGAGGTAAAAGACCTGTACTCATAAAACTACAGAACAATGAAGAAAGAAATCAAGGAAGATAAAAATAAATGGAAGAACATACCATGTTCATGAATGGGAAGAATTAACATCATTAAAATGTCCATACTACCCAAAGCAATCTACAGATTCAATGCAATCACAGTTAAATTACCAATGACAGACTTCACAGAAATAAAAAAATACTTCAAAAATTTATATGGAGCCCAAAACGCCCACAAATAACTACAGCAATCTTGAGGAAGGAGAACAAGGTAGGAGGAATCCCAATACCGGACTTCAAACAATACTACAAGGCTACTGTCATCAAAACTATCTGGTACTGGCATAAGAATAGACATATAGATCAATGGAACAGAATACAGAGCCCAGAAATTAACTCAGGACTCTATGGTCAACTAATATTTGACAAAGGGAGAAGGAGCATAAAATGGAGTAAAAACTGTCTCTTCAACAAGTGGTGTTGGGAGAACTGGACAGCACCATGCAAAAAAAAAAAAGCTAGACCACCAACTTACACCATACACCAGAATAAACTCAAGATGGATAAAGGATTTAAACATAAGCAGTGCCACCATAAAGGTCCTGGAGAAAAATATAGGCAGTAATCTTTTGGATATCCTACGCAGAAATATGTTTACTGAAACTTCACCAAGGGCAAAGGAAATAAAAGAACAAATCAACAAATGGGACTATATCAGATTGAAAAATTTCTGTTCAGCTAAAGAAAATATCAGCAAAATTCAAAGGGAACCAACTGTATGGGAAAACATAATTGCAATGACATCTCAGACAAGGGTTTGATCTCCAAAATATATAAAGTGCTAATGCGACTCAACACCAGGGAGACAGACAGCCCAATTAAAAATGGGCAAAGGACTTGAACAGACAACTCACTGAAGAAGACATAAAAAGGACCCAGAGGCATAAGAAAGAATGCTCAACATCATTAGTCATCAGAGAGATGCAAATGAAAACATTATAAGATACTACCTCACACCTGTCAGAATGGCAATCATCAACAAATCAACAAACAACAAGTGTTGGTGAGGATGTGGGACAAATGGGACCCTCATGCACTGTTGGTGGGAATGCAGGCTGTTGCAGCCACTATGGAAAAAAGCATGGGGTTTCCTTAAAAAAACTAAAAGTGGAACTGCCTTTTGATCCAGAGATTCCACTACTTGGACTATACCCAAAGAATCCTGAAACACCAATTCATATTAATCTATGTACACCTATGTTCATAGCAGCACTATTTACAATAGTTAGGTGCTGGAAACAGCCCAAGTGCCCATCAGTGGATGATTGGATCAAAAAAACTTTGGTACATTTACACAATGGAATACTATACAGTAGAAAGAAAGAAGGAACTTGTACCCTTTGCAACAACATGAATGGAACTGGAGAGTATTATGCTTGGTGAAATAAGCCAGTCAGTGAAAGACAAATACCATATGATCTCACCCATTACAGGACAATAATGAACAAAACTAACAACAAGCAAAACAGAACCAAATATATGAATACAGTGAATAGGCCTGCAGTGCTCAGGGGGAAGGGAGTTGGGGAGAAGGAGAGGGAGGAGCAAGGAAGGGGAACAGTTTAGACAAGAACCTAGTATAAAGTACCATGGACATTGACATGGGCAACAGGTGGGATTGACTTTTGGGGGAATGGGTGGGTGGGGAGGGGGACAGAAGGGAGCAAAAAGGGGATGGATGTAATACAACAACAATAAAATTTTAAAAAATATGAAGAAATAAATAAAAAAATTTGGCTGTAAAGAGATGAACAAGCATGGAATGAACACTCATCACTAAGGAGTAGTGGTTCCTTAACATTAGATGTTTCAGGTGGAATTGTCTTTTAGAAATGGATTTCCTGGGGAATCCTCTATAAGAAGGTTATATCATAGAAGTAGAATGTGAAGGCAGTTATTTCTCTTTATAATGTTAATGTTAGATTGTGTCTGACTGGTCAGTTAAGCAATCCTGGAGGCTTCCTGAATGTCCTTCTCTTTGTAAAACACAAGATTAACATGAAAAAAGTCATCTGAGAATAAGGCTATGCTATACAACACTCAATCACTGCCCAATACTTTTTACTGGGTGTTGAACATGACCCCACGTCCAGTCCATGAGGCCACTTAGCTCTAACTCTCCAGATAGCTATAACCCATTTGTCTCTGGGTTCAGGAAAATTTATCTAAGAGGCATAAGAAAGAATGAAGAAGCTCCACATACATTACAATTGTTTATTGGTAATTTTCAAGTTTAAGCTTCAGGTTTGTCTTTTGCCTGGCTAGAGGTCTTCCATATGTCTATGGGCTTCCAAATATTGAGAAAAATAAAGCAGTAAAAATTCTAAATGCTTTTTTCTAGATAAAATAAAACATCTATTTTGTTTGTTTGTTTGTTTTTTGTTTATGATATGTTTCAATTTTCTCAGGGATATTTTACCTCTTGTAAGCACAAATGTGAATAAAAATTGAGAAATAATATGTGGATTTGCATTATAAGTTTATTGGGCACTGAACTGAAACTGTCAAAGGGTTACACCCACTCAAGTTAACATCTTGGTTTTGCATTGTTACGAGATGATGACAGTACATGTGTGTTGTATTATAGCAATCTGCCATGGCACTAATAGTTCTGGTGTGTGATAAATGCAGCAGATCCCCAAGGAAGTCCATGCAGAAGTTAACTCTATCCTAACAAGTTATATATAACTTTCCTCTCACTAAATTCTAGAAAGTTGCCTTTTACTTTCAAATAACACCACAGTTAGAGCAATATTTTGGTTAATCTTTGTCTAAGTGATGAGTGTTTCTAGAGCAGGGTTCAGTTTACCCTGGATGACATGTCTTGTGATACTGAGGGTAACTAGGAGTGAATGCATAACAAGCCTGTCTTTGCACAGATCCCTTGGAAATGATTACATCAAAGCTATGGAATGGATGTGCCTAATGAGGCTAGATTTAGGAGCAAGTTTTGGATAATCTCCAAGGTAGAAAGAATATAGAGTGATCCACAGAAAAGAACACACACTGATTTCCTCATGCTCATTGATATGAGGCCATTGGGCTCAATGCCGGTTCCTGAGAATTAAAAGATGAATATTACAGAGCTTGGGGCAGAGTAGGAGGTCCAAAGTATGCAGACAAGGCTGAAGAAAAGAGCACTGAATCAAAACCCCACTCTGCCCTGCACTTGAGCCTGCAAGTTACTTCTGGGTATCCCCCACATTAAGGTCTATGCAAAATATTGCTAGGATATCTCCCCAAATGTTCCTTCCTTGTGACCATGGCTTTTATATTCTCTCTTTGGACAAATAAAAGAGGATGTTTTGTAACCCAAATAACCTGTTGTTAGAATCATTCTTTGTGGTTCCTACACTGAATGGATCCTGAATGAAATGTGCAAGTCAGTGGATCACCATCTCTGTGAAGTTAGGTATGCAGCTCTAGCTCTAGCAAGGGTGGTGATCATTACTAAGGTATGGGATAAGTTTGGTTTTTCTTCAGGAATAGCTGCTGTCAGTTCAATTTTTCCCACATCATAGGCATTAGTCAACATGTTTCACATGTTTTATCCTCACAACAAACCTAGGAGGCAGCAGATATTTTTCAGATTCATTTTCACAATGAGAAAACTGAGAAATAGAAAGGTTATGCAAGGTTCCCCAAGTCACACAACTAGGAAATGGAACCCAGACTGACTCCTATGTGCACCATGCTGTGACTGAGAGGAGACATTTGGTACTGAATAGGAAAAGTCAGGAGCAGCTGTGTAGGGGATATTTTCTCGGAGAAATCCACAATCAGAGCCTAACTTGAATCTGGCTAACAGGAAAATAAGGACATAAAGAGTATGTTTGAGTTTTCATGAGTGAGGAGTGCAGCTGCCTATTCAAGCGATTTGGGGTTCCATCATATCTTCATATGGCCCGCTACAAGGTCTGACACTCCACCTTCAGAAATAGACCTAATGAAACAGACAATCTTTGAGTATCATTTTATATTATTTAAGACCACCTTAGAAGGATTATCTATCATTTCTATGCTGGTCTGAGTCAGTCTTTGCATCACCATGTTATGACTTCTAGCTAAGGGCAGAGGTTGGGAGGAAACAGGAAGAATGAGAGTCCTTATTTAAAGCTCACCAGCTTTCTGCATTGTCTGCCCTGGTCATAAGGAGAGGCAGCCAAGAGATATAGGTCATGTCACTCCAGGGGATCTTCCAGAAGCCAGAGAGTTCTAGAGACCCCAGAGAGGATTGCTCCTCCACACCTCTGACTTATTTACATCCAGCCCTCTTCCATTAGGCCCATCCCCACAAATCTAGCACATATAGGTGCCGGATGGGTGGTACCTGCTCTTCTTTTGCCCAGGAAACAAACAACATACACTTTACCTCAGGGCTAGTGTGTCCCCTGGGGGCAGCACACAATAGAAACTCTGTCAGTGGTAGCCTTCCCCCTGGCTTTCTTTCCACACACCTGCACGTTGGGCCCCCACATGATGTCTCAAGGCATGCCTTTTGTTTTATGCCTGCTGGTATTAGTACCAGAATTTGCATGGCCAAGACAATATAGATTGGCTTTACCATCATTACTACAACTAATGTAAGGAAAAAGCCTGGAACATGCTCCTCTTCTCATGGCTTTTGAAAGTGTCGTTGTCATTAAACATCCCCAGACTTTTCATCTTCCCAGGCCCCAGCCCTGTGCATATATCTTAAACCTCAGGGAGTGTTACTATCCTGCCAGGCTACTGACAGATTTATCCCTCAGAGCTCAGGGGTTCTGGCCATGCTGTGGCAAGCCTCTGCACAGTTGTTCTCACTGGAAAAGGAACTGTCAGGACTGTGAATTAAATACAAAACAGAGGTCTGAAAGGTTCACAGAGATTTATGGAGTATTTCAGACCACAGAATACTATAAAGTAAGATTCAAAAGCCTATCTGAGTGAGGCAAGAGAATTGGCTGTTAGAAACAGCTCTTTAGGAACTGATTTCTTGATTGCTTTCACCCCCCCACCCCCACCCCGCAACATAATTTTTATGTGCCCTGGACAATTTCTGTTAGCCAGTACCCTCATTCCCTCTGCCTCCACCTCCCCAAGTCTAGTTTTTCAGGCAGCTGAGTGACTGAGCAAGAACATAGCTGACTTCGGACAAAGGGGCATCCATAGTCCACAATATAGGCAACATAAATTGTGGGATGATCAGTTCCAATGAGGCTAGAGAGAGAAGATCAGCAGGGGCTCAAACATGACCAGGACCTAAGGACTGCTGGCTTCATGTCATACAGGTCATGATGGCTATGGGTGAGGGTTTCCTGCAGCCTTGGAGAAAAAGTGGTCTGGAAACCTGGAAGGGATCACAGGCTCTGCTGTCATTCAAGGAGAAGCTTTTTATTGGTGGTCTTGGTGCTCCTGTGAGATGAGGTTCATCATTAAATTTTGATACTGCCCCCTGGAGGAACACACAGCACACACACATTCACCCTGCTCCTTGCCCTGACTGGTATTCCTCATTGCCAGCTCCCTGGAGATACTGAAAAAGGGAGCTAGAAGCCTGAAAGACCCACTGTTCCTTAACAAACTCCCCCAGGATTTGGGCTTAAGATAACAACCATTTTGTTACATACCACAATGTTGTGAGTAAGGAATTTGCTCACAGCTTAGGGGCAATTCTACTTCACATGGTATTGACTAAGTTTACTTGGTGGTCCTTAGCTTGTGGTTAGGTTTTCCAAAGGGCCCAAATTCATGTGCCTAGTGCCCTCAAAAAGAAAGATGATGGGTGGGTGGGGAGGGGGACAGAGGGGAGCAAAAAGGGGATGGATGTAATACAACAACAATAAAATTAAAATTAAAACAAAAAAGAAAGAAAGATGGAAGGTTGAATTCAGCTGATCCCTCTCTTTCTTAAAAAATGTAGATAAATTTCTCACATGGTGGATTACAGTTCCCAGAACTGGCTTGTGTCACTTACATTATACTTCATAGGCTAGCCAAGGTCCAAGGGAGGAAAGAAAGAGCCCTCTATCAAAAAAAAAAAAAAAAAATTGTCAAAGAATTTTCAGACATCCTAAAACCACTGCACCCAACTTTACACCATTTATCAATCTATCTATCTATTTATTTATTCAAGACTTGATGAGTCCTTACTATAGTATAGCTGATACTGAGCTGGATGATAGGCAAAATAATAACACTAATTTTCCTGAGTAGTTATTATGTTCCAGTCACTGACCCAAGTGCTTTCCATATATTGATTCAGTTCATTCTTGCTCTAACTTGTTTTACAGATAAGAAAACTAAGGTACAGATAGGTTAAAGATTTGTTCAAGTTAAATTACTGGGAATCTGTAGAACCTAACTTTGACCCAGGTCATCTTACTTCAAAGCCTGCACTTTTATCCAATAATTTACAGCACCTCTACTGTTGGAATTGTCAGCTTAGACTCTAAGTTCTCTACATAGCTGCTTGGGCTCCCTGATAATATGGTGTCTGGGTTCCAAAAAGGAGTTTTCCAAGAGGAGGAAGCAGAATAATCATAAGCCAAATAACTATGTTCCTCAGAACTGGTACAACATCACTTCTGTTAAAATCTGGTGGTCAGAGCAAGTCACAGTTTCAGTCATGCAATAACATGGAATGAAATTTCACAAGGGCATGAATACCAGAAAGTGGGATTCATTGGAGTTTTTGAAGTAATAGTCTAGCACAAGGAGAAATTGTAGACTGGTATTTTCTTTTTTACTGTTTGTATTTTCCCTCCTACAACAGTGATTTCTTCGATAAATGTTTGGCATGTAGGTGTTAAAAGTAAATATAAATATGTATAAACACTAGAATGAAAGTACAGATAAGCATGAAGAAGATCCTATTGCAAGTCAAGCAGAGTTTTGACAGTAAGGCACTGGACAGTTTGGACCATTTCTCCTTGTCAAGAAAGAGCTGGCCAGGAACAATGAGGTTGTTTTTCATAGGAAAACTGTATTCATTCATAGAGGGAAGCAATAGGAGAGGTGACAGAGCATGAAGGCCCACTTTGAAATGCAAATAAATAAATATCAATAAATGTTTTGGGTCAGGAAGCTCTTCTAGGCAGCTTCTCTCCAAATGATGGCTCAGAATCTAGGAATAGCCCATCATCAATTCATGACTTTGGAGTTGCCACAGAAAAGGAACAGATAGGTTGTAGTTTTTTTCAGTGACAGCAAGGCTGGGTGAGAGTGTATCTCATTTCTATCCATATTCCAGTGTTCAGAACCCAGTCACTTGGTATCAAACCATCTGCAATGGAGGCTGGAAAATGTGTGCCCAAGAAGAGAAATTGTGATGGGTGAACACACAACTGTCTAGGTGCACTAACTGCAGCCCTGGACAAGTTGTTTAATATCTGATTCTCAGTTCCCTTATTTGCAAATTGGATCTGGTAACTTCTACATTTTGTTGTTAATTTTTGTGTAATTAAATAAGATGCTCTATATGAAGAGAGACCTGGTTAAAATATTTTTCCATATCACCGTCATAGCACATGTTGGCATTAGTAAATTTATGAGGAAGATAAATTACAAGTGCCATAATCAAAGGAAATGATGAAAATTTTAAAATAATAATTATTTAAAATTAAGCATAGTGCTAACTGCTTTACATAAACTTTCATATATAATTCCATCAACAAATCCTTAAAATAGATACTGTTTCCAACTTATGTTTGACTTAATGAAGGTATAAAAATGATATGCATTATAAATCACATGAGATAATCAACTCTTTATTATAAAATAGGTTTTGTGTTATGTATAACTATAGGCTAATTTAAGTGTTCTGAGAACAATTAAGGGTAGGCTTAGCTAAGTTTTGATGTTCAATAGGTATTAGGTGCATTTTCGACCTAGGATATTTTCAACTTACCTTAGGTTCATTGGGATGTAACTCCATTGTAAATTGAGGAGCATTCATATTACTATGCCTACTTTATAGGTAAGGAAACTGAGATTTTGAAAGACTAAATAACTTGCCTAAGCTTTCAAGGCTAAGGTTTGAGTACTACTAACAGCCTGATTCTATACTCTGTATGTAAACACTGTGCTAATTTTTTAAAAAGAAATAAATGAAGTGGGAGAAGGAGAAGACAGTAGGAAATATAGATATTTCTATCTTAGTCATTTTTATTTACCCTTCTTGAGAACTGAGTAACAAAAGTCAAAGGCTGTGGGATTTCAGGTCAGCCCCTTTTCTATATTAATATGAGTTGTCCATGGTTTACCCTAAGTAGCCTCAGGTATAAGCCATTATTTTTTTCTCCATCCTCTCATATATTTTTATGAAGTGTTGAGTCAGCAAAATATTTTAAAGTCCCATATATCTGTGTCCAATTTGAGAGCAGCACAAATTTGTGTGAAAACACATGAATCAAATTTCTTAAGTAAACTTTTCATTTTGGAAAAGAAAATTGGTTGACAGAAAGATTTCAAGAAAGCTCAGAGTTTCAGAGTACATCCAGTTTATCCTGTTGTTAATACCCCATATGGCCTTGCTGCTTTTATTTGCCAAAACTAAGAAACCAATTTTAGTATATGACAATTGCTTAAATTCTAGACTTTATTCAGAGGTCATTATTTTCCCAACTAATGTATTTCTTCTGTTTCACAATTCAATCCAGTACATCATATTATTTTTAATAATTATTTTGCCCCTGGCTGATGTGGCTCAGTGGATTGGTGCTGGCCTGCAAACCAAGGGTCGCTGGTTCCATTCCCAGGCAAGGTACATAACCAGGTTGTAAGCCAGGTCTCCAGCCAGGTCCCCAGTTGGAGGGGTGAAAAGCAACCATGCATTCATGTTCCTCTCCCTTTCTCCTCCCTCCCTTCCCCTCTCTCTAAAAATAATGAATAAAAATTCTTTTAAAAAATAATTGTTTTGGGCTTAACTGTGTCCCCTTAAAATATATAGGTTGAAGTCCTAATCCACTAGTATATCAGAATGTGACTATGTTTGGATATGGGGTCTTTAAAAAGGTAATTAGGAGAGAAGATGGTGACAGAGTAGAGAGCAGTGCTGATGGTGTTCTTGAGTACCAAAGCAGCTAGAGGACAAGATAGGGACTGTGAGACATCTTCAGGACCCTAGGAACTGGAGTGGGCAGCACCTGGACACAGGGGAGCATAGCCCAGAGGCAGAGGAGGCCAGCAGGACAGTAGGTGAGGCATTCCTGACCAACCAGCCTGCGGGCCTAGGTCCGCTCTGGGCAGTGGCGGCTCTGCCCAGAGGGGCGCGTTTGACTGAGGCCAGCTCCGGGCTCCCTGGCGACTAGAAGTCTCAACAGTGAAGTGTGGGCGGCAAGGGCAAACTCTATAGGGAACGCGGAATTGAACTCTTGCAGGGGAGGGACTGTGTGAGAGACTCAATCCGGCAACAGGGAGAGGAGGCTCCTTGCAGGGCTAGAGGTGGAGAAGAAGAGTCCTGCGGGAAGCCAGAGCCGGGGAGCGGGGAAGTGTACCAGCCAGGGCGGCGAGAGGACCGAAAAAGGTGCTGCTGGGCCACCAGGGAAACAGCATCTAGAAGCCCCAGCGAGGGGAGAGGCCCAGCCCTGGGCAACCACACAGGCCCCCAGGCTCCACGGAAACTCCAAACAGCGAGCCAATGAGCCCAGAACTAGTAGCGGGGGCAACTGACCCGCCATTGCTAGAAACAAAGGCCACACCGCACACGCCTGGGAGGGGCTCACCACAGAGACCACGTAAAGCACTTCTCGCAGAGCTGGTTGTCTTGGAGGAGTGGTGCCCGCCCTGGAAGGGCAGGACAGTGTAGGCAACCCTGGACAGTGTTGACTGACAGGTCCGGCCTCCTCCCAGAACTGCAGGGGTGGGGACCAGCGAAGTTGCAGGCTGCCCTGCAGAAGTGCTGGGTGCTCTTCACGGGCAGGAACCTCCGCCAGGAGTGGGAGTGGGCTCCCTGCAGGCTCCAGAACACCAGCAGCCCTAAAACCCAGCCAGGCTGCAGAAGGCCCAGCCTACCTGGGGGCGGACACTCAGAATCAGCCCTACTGTGACAATCAGAGGCCTTGCCACATGCTAAGACTGGCTAGAATATAGGACATAGACTGTAAAGTCCTGACCAAGAAAAAGAGGCAGCCTCAGGAAAGGGATTGCTGCCAATCTCAAGCACCTGAGTAATACCGAGAGCAATATGAACTAGTAATCCCCAACATATCCTTTGAAAAAGTTACTTCTCACATATTCTTAATCCCCCCCAATACCTCAATCCACCTAAATACCCAAGACCCTCCCCCAACTCTCAAATTAAAGTCTACTCACTCTGTGGCTATAACACATTCCCAGTCCCCAATCTAAGTATTCCTCCATTCCCCGGCCACCTAAACCCTTTATTCCTTTCTTCCTTCCTCTTTTTTTTTTTTTTAATTTTTTTTTCCCTTTTCTTCCTGGTAAAGCCCACAGGTTCTGGCTCCACCTGGGCCAATCAAAAATAATAAAGAGGGAACAAACAGCTAAAACCTTTCTTTATTAATATCGATTTCTCTTTGTCTTGTGACTTTCTCCCATTTTTTTTTCTTTCTTTCTCTCTTTCTCTCTTTCTTTCTTTCTTTCTTCCTTCCTTCCTTCCTTCCTTCCTTCCTTCCTTTCTTTCTTTCTTTCTTCCTTCCTTCTTTTATTTCTCTTTTCTTTTCTCCCTGATAAAACTGGCTCCACCTGGACCAAACAGAGACCATAAAGGGTGAACAGAAACCTAAACCTTTTCTTTATTAATATTGATTTCTCTTTCTCTTGTGACTTTATCCCTTTATTTCTTTCCGTTTTTTTTTTCCTCTGCTAAAAGCCCTCAGGTCCAGGCTCCATCTAGACCAGTCAGGGATTATTAAGGGTGAACAGCCAACTAAACCCTTTCTTCTTATTATTATTATCATTTTTATTTCTTTTTTCCTTTTGCATTTTTTTTGTTTGTGTGGTTTGGTTTGTTTTTTTTTTGTTTGTTTGTTTTTGAGGGTTTTTTTTTTGTTTGTTAGTTTCTTTGTTAGTTTATTTTTGTTTTTGTTTCTGCTGAAAGCCCACAGGCCCAAAATACAACCAGACAGCCCAAATAAAGGACACACCAAGAAAAGCAAGTGGAGAAAATCTGGGAGATGGCAATATTGAACGCCACAAATCTCCTGTCACAGAAGGGTGCTCAACTAAGGCAAGGAAGCAGAGCAGGTTAACCCAAGGAAAGAACAAAAATAAATAAATAAATAAAAAGCAAGAGTAGACACCCAAAATGGGGAAAAAAAGAATCAGTCCATCACCAAAAGGAAAGGAAGAATCCCCAGAAAGAACACAAAATGGAACAGAGGCACCTGGAATATCAGATAAGGAATTCAAAAGAATGATGATAGAGAAGCTCAGTGAGCTCAGCCACATCAAAGAAAACTGTAAACAACTCCAGCAGAACTACAAAGAATTCCAGGGAAATTACAAAGAACTCCAGGGAAGTTACAAGGAACTTACTGAGAACTACAACAGCATGAAAAAGGACATGGAAACTATCAATAAGTGCCAGGAGGAAATGAAGAATATAATTTCTGAATTGAAGAATACAGTAGAAGGAATCAACAGTAGGCTAGAGGAAGCAGAGGACCGGATCGGCGAGTTGGAGGGTAATGTAGACAAATACTCCAAGACAATACAAGAGAATGAAAAAAGGCTGAACAAGACTGAAGAGGGGTTAAGAGAGATGCAGGACAACATGAAACATAAAACATCCATATCATAGGGGTACCAGAAGGAGAAGAGAAACAAGGAATGGAAAACCTGTTCAAAAGAGTCATGATAGAAAATTTCTCTAACATGATGAGTGAAAACATGAATCAAGTTCAGGAAGCACGGCGGGTCCCAATGAGGATCAACCCAAACAGACCAACACCAAGGCACATTATTATTAAAATGGCTAATTTCAAAGACAAAGAGAGAATCCTAAAAGCATCAAGAGAGAAAAGACAAATAACATACAAAGGGGCTCCAATAAGGCTATCAAATGATTATTCAACAGAAACAATTCAAGACAGAAGGGAATGGCAAAAAATATTTCAAGTCATGGTAAACAAAGGCCTGCAACCAAGAATACTCTACCCAGCAAGGTTCTCATTCAAGATAGAAGGAGAAATAAGGAGCTTCCCAGACAGAAAAAAAGTCTACAAGAATACATCTCTACCAAACCAGCATTGCTAGAAATGCTAAAGGGTCTACTATAAAAAGAAGTAAACAAATAAAATGAAGAAACAGAGAAAGCCAAAGAGGAATACAGACACAAATGGAGAAAATGGCAATGAATAAGTATCAGTCAATAATCACCTTAAATGTAAATGGATTAAATGCACCAATCAAAAGACATAGGGTAGCCGAATGGATAAGACAACATGACCCACATATATCCTGTCTTCAAGAGACCCATCTCAGAACAAAAGATTGACACCGATTGACAGTGAAGGGATGGAAAACTATATATCAAGCAAATGGACATGAAAAAAGAGCTGGAGCAGCAATAGTGATTTCAGATAAAATAGATTTTACAATGAAGGCCATAATAAGGGACAAAGACGGACATTTCATAATACATAAGGGAACAATCCATCAAGAAGAAATAACTCTGATAAACGTATACACACCCAACATAGGAGCTCCAAAATATATAAGGAAAATCTTGGAAAATTTTAAGAAAGACATAGACAGCAACACACTAATAGTAGGGGATTTTAATACCCCACTATCAATAATGGGCAGATCTTCCAAACAAAAAATCCCCAAAGTTGTTGTGGCATTGAACAACACTCTAGAGGAAATGGACCTAACTGATGTATACAGAGTCTTTGACCACATTCTTTTCAAAGAATGTGGTCAAAGAAGCAAAATACATGTTCTTTTCAAACGCACATGGATCATTCTCCAAGATAGACCACATGGTATGTCACAAGACAAGCCTCCACAAATACAGGAACATTGAAATCATACAAAGTATCTTCTCAGATCACAATGGCTTGAAACGAGAAACCAATCTCAAGGGAAAGAAAACAAAAATTCTCTAACTCATGGAGACTGAATTACATGCTTTTAAGCAATGAAGAGGTCAACAATGAGATAAAAGATGAAATCTAAAAGTTCCATGAAACAAATGACAATGAACACACAACATACCAAAACCTATGGGATACAGTAAAAGCAGTTCTCAGGGGGATATTTATAGCAATACAGGCTTTCAAAAAAGGGTTACAAGAAGTTTATAAAAACGACCTAACCACAAAGCTGCAAGAACTAGAGGAGCAACAACAAACATAGCCCAGAGCAAGTAGAAGGAAGGAAATCATCAAGATCATAGCAGAACTAAATACTTCAGAGATTCAAACTACATTTCAAAGAATTGACAGAACCAGAAGCTGGTTCTTTGAAAAAATAGACAAAATTGACAAGCCCTTATCCAGACTAATCAAGAAAAAGAGAGAGAGGACCCAAATAAACAGAATCAGAACTGAAAGAGGGGAAATCACAACTGATACCTCAGAAATACAAAAGATTGTGAGAAATTACTACAAACAACTCTATGACAAAAAATATGACAACCTGGTTGAAATGGACACATTTCTGGAAAGGTATAATCTACCAAAGCTGAACCCAGAAGAAGCAGAAAGCCTGAATAGAGCAATAAATACTAATGAAATTCAAGAAGTAATCCAAAATCTACCAAAGCACAAAAGCCCTGGACCAGATGGCTACACAGGTGAATTTTACCAAACATTTAAAGAAGAACTAACTCCTATCCTCCTCAAACTATACCAAAAAAATCAGGAAGAGGGAAGATTCCCACACGATTTCTATGAGGCCAATATTATTCTAATCCCAAAACCAGGGCAAGATACAACTAAGAAAGAAAGCTACAGGCCAATATCTCTGATGAACATAGATGCTTAAATTCTCAACAAAATATTGACCAAACGGATTCAGCAGTATATTACAAAGATCATACACCATGATCAAGTGGGCTTCATCCCAGGGATGCAAGGATGGTACAACATTCAAAAGTCAATAAATGTAATACACCACATCAACAAATTGAAAGATAAAAACCATATGATTATATCAATAGATGCTGAAAAAGCATTTGATAAAATGCAGCAACCATTTATGATAAAAAACCCTCAGCGAAATGGGAATAGAGGGAGCATACCTCAACATCCTAAAGGCCATCTAGGAGAAACCTGAAGCCAACATCATACTTAATGGATAAAAACTAAAAGCTTTCCCCCTAAGATCAGGAATGAGACAAGGCTTTCCACTTTCTCCACTTCTATTCAACATTGTCTTGGAAGTTCTAGCTATAGCCATCCGAGAAGAAAAAGGAATCAAAGGTATCCAAATTGGAAAGGAGGAAGTCAAACTGTCATTATTTGCAGATGATATGATAGTGTACATACAAAACCCCATGGACTCCACCAAAATCTTATTCAATCTCATAGGCAAATTTAGCAAAATAGCTGGGTATAAAGTCAATATCTAGAAATCCAAAGCATTTTTGTATAGGAACAATGAAACAACAAAAATAGAAGTGAAAAAACAAATCCCATTTACCATAGCAACAAAAAAAAATAAAGTACCTAGGAATCAACTTAACTAAGGAGGTAAAAGATCTGTACTCAGAAAACTATAGAACAATGAATAACGAAATCAAGGAAGACACAAATAAATGGAAGCATATACCATGTTCGTGGAGGGGAAGAATTAACATCATTAAAATGTCCATACTACCCAAAGCCATCTACATATTCAATGCAATCCCAAATAAAATACCAATGGCAGACTTCACAGAAATAGAAAAAATACTTCAAAAATTTATATGAAGCCAAAAATGCCCACGAATAGCCACCACAATCTTGAGAAAGAAGAACAAGGTAGGAGGAATCACAATACCAGACTTCAAACAATACTACAAGGCTACTGTCATTAAAACAGCATGGTACTGGCATAAGAATAGACATATAGATCAATGGAACCGAATAGAGAGCCCAGAAATTAACCCAGGACTCTATGGTCAACTAATATTTGACAAGGGGAAGGAACATCAAATGGAGTGAAAACAGTCTCTTCAACAATGGTGTTGGGAGAACTGGACAGCAACATGCAAAAAGATAAAACTAGACCACC
>PVIW01006780.1:56537-82049 GCA_004026585.1 Noctilio leporinus | reverse complement strand
TGTTAGTTTTGCTCATTATTGTCCCGTAATGGGTGAGAACATATGATACCTGTCCTTCACTGACTGGCTTATTTCACTAAGCATAATATTCTCCAGTTCCATCCATGTTGTTGCAAAGGGGACAAGTTCCTTCTTTCTTTCTGCCATATAGAATTCCATTGTGTAAATGTACCAAAGTTTTTTGATCCAATCATCCACCAAAATGTTGTCTTTTTGATTACCAGTCAGGGCACATGCCTGGGTCATGGACTTGGTCCCTGGTGGGTGGGTTGGTGGGCGTGAGAGAGGCAACCACACATTCATGTTTCTCACCCTCTCTCCCTCCCTTCCTTTCTCTCTAGTAATAAATTCTTTAAAATCTCAGCTTTGTGTAAGGGATTTCTTTAGAGGGATTTACCCATGGGATTTTCCCTCTACGACACTTTAGTTTGTTAATTTTTACCATACATCTGTGATGCTCACTCTCTAAAGGATGACAGTCTCTATTGCTGAGAAGATTGGGACCCAAATGGGATCATTTCATCAACCCTAGACAGACATTTACAAGTCATAGTTGAAGATTAGAATAAGCTCAGGAAGAAGAGACCATTTTAACTGAGGCTGCCGATCTATGGTGTTATATCTGTTTATAAAAATGGTATTAATAGTTACTTGAGAAATAATTCCAAAAGAATAGAACATTTTCTCAGGATAATGATCTCCCTCAGCAAGGTAAATACAGACGCAAAGATGTTTAGTGTAAAACTGTCAACATAAAAGCTTTTTAAAATCCCAGGCACTATCTTTTTCAATATACTACATCAATTATATATTTGTGATTGTGCCCAAGTCAGCAGTTTTTATTTTTTTTAAATGTTTTTCTTGACTTTGTAATTTGCTTACTTTGGGAGGGAGGTGGGCAGTAAATACTTTTATGACTTGTTCTCAGGAGTAGGAAGGATGTGTCTGCTTCACTGCACTGGGCTCTCCCTGAAAGAGGGCTGAGCTCCTGGACCCTTGCAGGGGATCCAGACAGGTCCTGGGAACCTGCTCTTGCTGTTCAGAGGCCAACTCAACTATGCAAGTTGAGTTTTTTCCAGGTCAAGTCCTGCGTGCTGTCCCAGAGCACACACCAGCTCAGTCCCAGTGCATCCTAGACCACGTGCCAGGCTCTGGTTAGATGGATGCTGCACAGGGAGCCCCAGGAGAGGGTGCCCATGTGCAGCCTTTGGACTTAGGATTCTTCTTGTCTCCTCAGACATGGGCTGTGTGAATGCAGTGGGGCCATCCACTCACTGGGCACTGAGTGCCCTCACTCATACTTCCCCTTTCTGTGCCAAAGTCTTCTCAGCCATTGAACTTCTTTTCCTAAGAAATGCCTATCCTTCATTGGCTGGAAAGATAAAATGCAAAGTCCCTAGGGAGTGATTTGTAAACTCCTGTCCCTTTCATTTACCACCTTGACAATATAGAATGCATATTATGATAGAAAGCAGTTGAACTGTTAGCAGAAAGGGGACCAGGCCCTGAGTGGGCCTGCCTAGGGCTAGCCATAGTGTGTGGACTCTTGACTTCATGCAGGAAAGATTTACTGACATGAGTCAAGGTGACTATGAGGGTACATTGACTAAAGCTGTGGACAGTGAAACAAGGAAGGGCTTAGCATAGAAGAGGCAACAGGAGAGCCTAGGCTGGTGTGGAAAGCAGGACCAATACAATGGCATTGGTCCCATCAAGATAGCATAAAGAATATAAAACAAAGTGGAATCATTCATGTCAACCAAGATGGCTGCCACTTTGGTTCAAGAGGGAAACTACTTAAGTCAGAACAGAAACATCTGACAAAGACACCTAAGATACCTGCAACACATGATCAGAGCAGACACATCTGGCAATGAGCCACCTAAAATATCTGCACATGTGATCAGAACAGCCATGTTTGCAGAGTGGGACCAGCCACAGACAGGCTCCTGGGGAAGTTCTCCACCTGCCATCAGGGGTGCCAAGCAGAACAGTCATGTACCACTCACAGGTTCCTGGGCAAATTCCCCATTTGCCATCAAGGGTGTCAAGACACTTATCAAGAGACCCAGAAGGATGGAGTACAGTACTTTCAAGGTATAACTGAGGCAGGCTCCAGACCACTGCTGAGGAAGCTGAGCTCCACACACCATGCCACGTGATCTCCCTTGGCATCAGCTGCCCGAGATTCTGCAGTTAGATTGAGGCCTTTGCCCTGTTGCCCACCTGGCTCTGGACATCTCTTCCTTGTAAGAGGAGACAACTCCTCGGCCCCCTGTGCTGTTTCCCAGACCTAGACTGAGACTCTGGGACTCAGGTTTGTTATCCCCATGGATTACTCTGTGTGTACATTATAATTCTCTTAGATTGTTAGTGTGAGCAGGATATTAATGCATATTGTTCTACTTTGAGTGAACCTGCATTCAATAAAAGTGAGCATAGTTACTATGTGTGACTTGTCTATTCCTTGGCACCAGACTGCTCGGCACACAGCTAGCCGAGCTGCTGCCAGGCTGATAGGGGAGACTATATCAGGAATCCATGGTGGTAACAGCGGGCTGACTTAGTTCAGTGGGAAGTTGGAGAATAAGACACCTTAGGGGACAGGTTCAGGGGATCAGGACAAGCTGCCAGCTGCCTATTTCCTTAGAGTTTAGGAGACGTGTGCCTGTGAAGAAAGAAGTGGTGGGAGAAGAAGGGACAGGGAATAGTGCAGGCTGTTCACCAAAGGGAGAGCACAGGCTGGATCCTTTGTTTTAAGGCTTTTCTTTTTTCAGGTGATAATCTTAGGGGGATTCTCAGGGCAGGGTTTCAGTAGAATAGTCATTAATTTTCCAGGCGTACTCTATAGGATTGTGGTCTCCAACGATTGGTCAGTGGCAAGGCAGGGGGGTCTTCAGTCATTGCAGTTGGTTCTGGCATCACCCACCTGGACTTTTTTTTAGAGATTTTATTATTTTTAGAGAGAGGGGAAGGGAGGGGAGAGAGGGAGAAAAACATCAAGTGTGGTAGTCTCTCACATATCCCCAAGTGGGGACCTGGCCCGCAACCCAGGCATATGCCCTAACCAGGAATCGGATCCCCGCCTCTTCAGTTCACAGGCTGAAGTTCAATCCACCGTGCCACACCAGCCATAGCACCCACCTTGTTTTGCTTCTTTTCTGGGCCTGCAGCTGAAACACAACTGAGGCCTAGATGTTATGGGGACAGGAGGTGAGAGTGGCCAGGGCAGAAGAGGTTACCCTGTGGGTAAGGTCCTTGTTTTCCCCCTTCCAGGCACTGGGAGCCTTCCCCGAGGTGACCACCTGGCTGTAAATTGCACAGTCATTGCAGCCACTGTGTTCAGCTATCCCTACTGCACTCACCAAAGAATTTTCCTAGCTTCTCACTATCCAGTCTCAAAACAACTAAATTACTCTGGGCAAGGTGTCCTAAACAGAGGCTAAGATACTACAAAGAAATAGCTTTGTGATGGCTGCAGGGTTTTCTTTAATTTTTGACAGGACACCTTGACTGACTGCAAAGAGCCCGAGGGTCTTGACTTGAAAGCTACTCAGCCCTGGCCAGCCCCGCTCTGTTGGTTGGAGCATCATCCCTTAAGGGTCACCAGTTTGGTTTGGTTCTGGTCAAGACATGGTTGTGGGTTCTCTTGCATCAGTATTTCTCTCTTTCCTTCCCCTTCCCTCTCGAATGAGATAAACCGTTAAAAAAAAAAGACAAAAGAAAGTAGCTCAGGGCACCATCAATTATTTACTGAGTAACCACTGAGTGCAAAGTGCGTTACACTCTGCATGCTAGAAAAACATCCTTATTTTCAAGGAAAGGCACTTTTGAAAGGATGAATTCAAGCAAATGGTCAGTCACTTATATGAGCACAATGCAAATAGACAGGTTTGGGGCATATAGAGGAGACTCGTTACAAGGTCTACAAATGGCCATGTCTTTGCGTCCAGCACTGGTTCCGTAAATGGTCTCAGAGTCCCCTGTATAGAAAAATGGTGTCAAAATCCTGCAGGACTGTAGAAAGGAAATCAGATGCACCATTTGTTCAGAAGAGCATCTCAATTTGATCCAGGCTGCATCTATGTTCTTGTCTAACCTGCTAACCTGTTGACTATTCTCATAACAAGCTTAGTACATTCTTCTACTGCTCACCAAAAGTCTCCAGATGGGCCTAGATTTGAGTCCAGCATCACCACTTACAGTCCTCTCTCTGCAGGTAAATGATGAACCTTGCTTTCACTTATTTCTCTCTAAAATGAAAATAATGATATTGAGTTCATATAGTTTTGCAGGGGAAATGAGATTGAGGGTAAAAAACATTTGCAGAAAGCCTAAAAGAAGTTTTACTCAGAATCATGAGTCATTTTGCTATTTTCCTCTCTTTGAATTAAAGAATATGTGTTAGTGAATGTAGTACATGAGGACTTTCAGTAAGTGTGATCTCTTTCTCCTGTGAACCATGCACATAGCACTTCAAGTTCATTTTAGTTACATGGCAACTGTACAGTCATGTGTATCTCTTGTATTGTTAAGTGCTTTCATCACACTGCACATTGGTTATACATTTAACCAAACTAGATATTATCTTCCCAGCTGAATGAAAGGTCTTGAGTATGAGACCTTCAAATCTTCTGTATGTGCATTTTTAGGGTATACTTAAAATGTTCAATATTTAGTTTTCTAATGACTAATTTGAAAACATGCTATATGCCTAAGAACAAACCATGACACCTATCTACTCATTTGCAAGATTCTGGAGGCAGGAACTACAATGTGTAGGTACCTACTGAAGGCCCAGTGTATGCAGGACACTGACTTTCCAGTTTCATTGGCCACCATGTCATGATCTTACTCATTTTAGCATTCCCAGATGGAACATGCGGTCTTCCTACACATAAAAATACTCTGTGTAGGAAGTACATTGGGTGGATAAAAGAATAACTAACATGAAGGATGGAGGAAGAGAAACACTTGAGGATAGCTCCATGAACTCAGTGGATGCACACAGTTAAGGGAAAATACGGTCACAGATGACCTGAGCAGCTCAGGTAGTCTGGGTCTTATGGAGCTCTTTCAGCTTGGGGGACGGGTGGTGATGCTGATAAATAACTAAAAATTTAAAAAATAAAGATAAATAAAAGATATGACATGTTATTGATACTTTATCCTCTTATTTAACAAATGTTTTTGAGTGCCTCTTCTGTATCATACACAAAATTTGGGAACATCAAGTACTTTAATAAGAACCCCCACAAACATGGGAGCAAAGGAGAGCAGGGGAGGGGAGAAAGGCCCCAGGAAATACTGTCTAGTCTCTGAATGTTTGTTCAGGTGGGAGTGAGGGGTTCGCCTGCAGCAAGGATGGCCTTTCCTCTTGTTGCCCAGGGGGCTCAAGGACACCTTCCAAGATCAGCAGGTATTTTGGATAAGATGCTTCTGAATGCCAGAGATGCTGGATATCCTTCTGAAGTGAATCCCATGTGAAATGCTGGTTTCGGTCAGAGAAAGTTTTAAAATCGAGTTAGCTTGACTCTTTTCCTTTTGTAATGTTGCTTGTTAGTGGACAGCCTACAGCATTACATTTTATGAAAAACCTGAGGACCTTCCTAGCTACACCCTGCTGGCCCTGGCTGGGGCCAGAAGGAAACCATGGGTCCCACCATCAGGCTGTGCAGCCTCTGGGGCTCCTGCAGGGCTGCTGCTGCTGGTGGGGCTGCTGCAGTGGGATGGGGAGCCCCCAGAGCCAAACTGGAGGGCTGGAATAGGGATGGCAGTCCTGGACTCTGGTCCTTGACCAGACCTCTTGGGGCAAAATATTTCTCTCTTTCATTCTGGCTAGGGAAAAGGTCATTCTCATCTCCACTTCGGCTGGGGCATCTTTCTTCCTGGCTTCCAAGCAGCCTGAGGAGGTGGTGGAGCTGGATTCCAGGCTGGGTGGGGGATGGTTGAGGGAATGGCAGGCTCAACCTCTCGGCTGGAGGAAGCACCTTTGTTAGGGTCATGGGAGGGGCAAGGCCTTATCCTTATGGTGCAGCCCTTTATCTTGGTGTCTCAGTTCAGGTATGTTCCCATCACCCACCTTGTCATATTTTTGAGTTACTGACTGCTGTATAGCTCACGCTACTTAAATCCCATGTTCTTCACTCCTTCTGTCTCCTGGGCTCTATGCCAACCCAGGGCAGCTCACTGTACAGCTTCGGTTCCCCCTCCTGGCCAATATTGACCCATGGATCTTTCATTACCTCTTCCAGGGTTGTTCTTTGGCTGGGGTCGAGAGTTTGAAAATTTTTTTTCTAACATTTTTAAAATTTTGGAGATATAAGTGTTATACAAGAAAGGGCTCTCTGGATATTTGCTGCTTCACATCCCCCAAGTTCTCCCCGATAAACAGTAGCCTGATACAGGCCCTGCCTCCTATTGGTATGTCCTCTGGCCTCAGGTCCCGGTGTACAATTCCCATCTGGTGCCAGTACCAAATGGCTGATAATTAGTTGCCAAAACGTGGTTTGGGCTTCCTCCCTGATCCTGTGGCCGTAGTTCTCCAGGTAGTCCAGTAAGTGCCCTCTGCTCACATGCTCCACAAAGAGAAAACATTTGTCCCAGGGGGCAATTACCTCAAATTCTTTGGTGATTTAAGCCCTTAAAACAATGAAATTCCCAAAAAACTGAAAAGGAGCCTGCCCATTCATGATTTTCACAGCCACCTCTGAACTGGTCACAATGTGTCTGGCCAACATCTTTGCAAAGGATCCCTCCACATGGTGCTCTTGGCTGGAGGAAGCAGTGCCAATGGGGTCAGGGGAGGGGCAGGGCCTTCCCCTCATACTGCAGCCCTTCACCTGGGTCGTCATTGTTGTCCTAGACATCAGGTGTGTTCCCATCATCCTGTCATGTGTTTTTGTGGGACTGACTCCTTCACTTCATGCGGCTAAAATCCCATGTTCTTCATTCTTTCCATCATCTCAAGGTTTATGTCACCCCTGAGTGGCTCACTGTATGGCCTCAGTTTTTCCTCTGAGCCCGTGTAGACCCATGGATCTTTCTTTCTTGCTTCCAGGATTGGTCTTTGGCTGAGGTCAACAGCCATTAATATTTTAAAACATTCTTGACCTTCCATTGGCATAAAGTGTGGTGTAGTACATCAAACCTTCCACATACTTCTTCCCTCAGTTTTGCAACATTGTCTTCCACAAATGGATCATCCCCATCATTGCCTTGTACAAAATTTTCCCGAGACTCCACAAATCAACCTGAAAGGAGAAAAAAAGCTTCTTTCAGACCCTCTTCACTAGAGATAACTATCTCTCAATCTCTTCCCTCGAGTTTGTTAGGCACCATTCACTGTTCTTTCTCTGGGCCTCTATTCCCAGGACTGGAGAGTTGACTGCAAAGCATCCCCCATGCATGTGTTTTAAGACTTATACACACAAGACTTACCAGACCTGCTCACCCGGATCCTGAACCCAAAGATAACAGTAAAAGAATCTGAAGCTGGCATGACCAGCCAGAAACCTCCTAATTTAGACTAATTGCCATGACTGCCCAGATCCAGCCTCCTCCCCTTTACCACCCAATAAAAACTTAAAGCCGCCCCTTTCACCACTGGTGTATCTCTTCACGCCAGCTCCATTCCCTCTTGAAAAGTAAACAAAAACTTTGCTCTCTGCACTTTCATTTCTTTGTGGATTCTTTCACAGCCCATGTCACCAACCAACCTAACATTCTGGTGGTCTATATGGGGACCTTCTCTATTTATCCCTCTGCTCCACCTCCTGAGAGACTTGTGATTAGGGAAGCAGGGGGCAGGGGATGCTCGGCACCCCTAACCCTGCCTCTGTGTGGTTTGGAGAGAGGGTTCTAATCCTCTTCTTTCTCTCCAGATGATGCACACAGCCTCCTCCTCACCTTCTCTAAAGCCAGCAGTCAGAAGTCGCTGAATCTGGGGAAGAAAGTAACAGCTCAGTCCCACATTTTATGGTTGGAAACCCCAGCACCAAGTCTATCCCTTTCCTGAGGTTTCAGCCATGAGGGACCCCTCTCGACTGTTTCCCTGCTGGGACTGGTTTGCTCTCACAGCTGAGGCGTCTGTGGCAGATCTTCATGTTGGTCTGCCCTCAGGCTGGAGGACACTGGACTCTGGCTGCAGATATCTAGATTGTTCCAGGTGGGGATGACATTTTTAAACCTCTACCTACCGTTTGATCTCATCTTTGAGGTAGCCTTCATTTTCCTGGTTCCCACTGTGGGCAACACTCAATCAACCCCAAGGACTCCCCATTGGAATGTTTACTTAAGCATTTGAAGGCTCTGAAATGTACCAACCTCAAGCCCAAGCACCTGATTTTCTATTACAATACAGCCTGGTCCCAATACAAAAGGGGTGAATAGGAGATCTGGTCTGTAAACGGATCTCTTAACTCTAAAGCCATCCTCCAACTCATCCTGGACTGTCACTGCCTCGAAAAATGATCTAAAGTTCCTATGTTCAGGCCTTTTTAAAGCCCTCTCATCATCCTGATCTCCAGCCTCCTGTCACATGTTCTTACTTGCACCTACTTCCCTTCCTCCTCCATCTTCCCAAGATTTGGACACTCTTCCCCTATCTGCACCTCCTCCTCTTCCATATCCCTCTTCTACTCCATCGCCTGATTCTTTAAAACCCCCTCCATCTCTTCTCCCTACATTTCCTCCTCATCCCCTGGCTTCCCCCTTCACATTGGATTGCTCCTGGCCATACCTGTTGCAGCAGTCTCTTTTAGGAATCCCTCAAGCCTGCAACCCATCTCCCTCCCTGTGAGGCTGCTGGATTGGAGGGCATTATTTGGGTCCATGCCTCCTTTTCTATGTCTGACATTTCACAAATTGAAGCCCAGCTCTGCAGTTTTTCAGCTGATCCAGCAAAGTTTACAAGGGAGCTGGAATATCTTACCCTCTCCTATGATGTTTCATATCATTTTTCCACCTGCCCTAATCCTGAAGAGAGAGGCTGGATTTGGACTAAGGCACAGGAATATGGGGATGACCTGAATCAGAGACAGCCCGATACTTGCACTATTGGCTCCACAGCTGTCCCCAACCAGGACCCTAATTGGGATGATCAGAGGGGGGCCCGACCACCCTAAGCAGGGCCACAAGCACAAGCCCTCTTGCCTCACACAGGGTTTGATGAAGCAAGCCACTACCAAGCCTGTGAACTATGACAAGGTTAAAGAAGTCACTCAACGGCCAGAGGAGGACCCTGCTCTTTTCCTCTCTGGGCTCTGGGAGGCTTTTTGCCTCCACACTACCTAGACCCTGATGCTAGGGACAGTTGGTCCATCCTAGCAATGCTCATCAGCTCCCAGTCAGCCCCGAACATTGGGCACAAACTCAAAAGTTAGAAAAGGGCCCTCACACCCCACAAGCAGAGTTAGTCAGTCTGGGTTCAGAGCCTATAACAATCATGATGAGGAGCAATGAGAGGAGAAAAGGGAACAGGATTGACCATGACCCCAGGAGCAAAATGAGGTTTGCAAATGGTGGCTTCTGCAATTGAGGGGGCTCTTCAGGTCCAGGGAGGAACTTATGCAGGCTCTTGATTCAGCAGCAAGGACCACTGCCAGAGACTCCGGGGTCCCAGGCCTGCCTCAGCCACAAACAGGAAAGGGTCACTGGAGCAGAGTGCCTTAGGGAAAAGCGGCAGCCACCACAACTGTGCCCTCGTTGTAAGAAGATGGGAGGAGGGAGTGTGTGCTCCCCAAGGGAGGAGATTAAACTCCCCTCGCAAACCTGCAAGGGCTCCCTCCATACCCACAGACCTCCTTGGCCTCCTCCAGACATCAGACTGACAGAGTGATGGACGGATGGATGGCTGGAATGGGACCAGGCTCCATTTCACACCATCAAATTGGCTGAGACTCAGGCAACTCTCTTGGTTGCAGGTAAGCTAACTGATATCTTATTCAATACAGGAGCACTCTGCTCTCCCTGAGTTTTTGGGCCCTATGTCTCCCTCTTCTATATCCATGATTGAGTGGAAGGAAGGCCTTGGGCCACCCCTACAAACTCTCAGCCTCCTCTGTGCTCTGGGAGAACAGGTGTTGGTTCACTTCTTAGTAATTCCTAATTGTCCACCCCTCTCCTAGGAAGAGATTTAATGACTAGGCCAGGTACTCAGATGCTCCTATGCCCTCTGGCTTCTTTCCTAGGACTGCTGGAGACTGCCTCAGCACTTACTTCCCTCCCAGACCTGAGGTCATGGACCAGGTCACATCAGAAGTCTGCAACACAGACACCCCCAAGAAAGGCACACCACTTCCAACCCTTTACTATCCATGTGAAGGATCCCACACATTTCCTTTGTCACTCACAATACACAATCAAGCTAGATGACATAAGAGGCCTTCAGCCCCTCATCACCAAGTCTCTCAAGTCTGGCTAATTCTCCTTACAACACTCCCATCCTACCTGGGCAGAAGGTGGCCACTCACACTGGCTAGTTCAGGATCTGTGAATAGTCAGTGAGGCCACTATTTCCTTCATCTCATCCTGCCCAGTCCTCACACCCTCCTCAGCACAATCCCCTCCCACATGCAGGTATTTATCGTCCAGGACCTCACAGATCCTTTCTCACCATCCCTGTCTCACAAGAATCAATAGGACATTTTCACTTTCACTTAGACCGAACCCGACCCTTAGCATTCACAACAACCACTTGGACCTCATTCCCTCAGGGATTCCAGGACACCCCTACCTCTGGGCACAGGCGCTGGCCTCAGCTATATCCATCCTCAATCCCAGGCAGCACTCTCTCCAATACCCAGGCCACCTGATCCTGTGCCCCTGACTCACCACTTCCCTCCCCAACACCATTACTCTACTTTCTCACTGAGCAAACAGAGGGCTTCAAGTCCACTACGGCACAAATCAACCAGCACAGTCACTCATTAGGTGTCCTCCTTGCACCCAGTCCATGGGCCAGCACCATACAATGCAAAGAACTCATTGCCTCCTTCAAGCACCCAAAGGAAATAGACACTCTGAGCTTTCCTGGGCTCATGGGGCACTTTGGCATCTGGATCCCAAAGGAAGGCCTCATAGCAATGCCTCTCTCTGAGTCCCTCCAGGGTCCGCAGCATGGAGCAGGAGCCCTCGGACTGGAAAACATTCCCGCACCAGGCTTTCAACCCTCTTAAGGAAGCCCTCATCTCAGCTCTTCTCTCGCACTACTAGACAAGGTTTAGACTTAACCGCCAGGGGATAGTCCCCTGCCTCTGGGTCCCACCCACAAAGGCCCTTCCTCAGCCCTCCTCCTAACCACAGCAAGCAAAACGTACAGGCCCACACACCACATCAGATGATGCATCTCCTCAATAACAAAGCCTATCATATCCTCACTGCAGCCGCATTACCCACTCTCAGATCTTACTCCTAAACAATCCCTCCGTCACACCCCACCTGCACGGGCCGGAACCTGCCACTCACTGCCAGGTCCACAACCTCCCTTTGAACATCTTGCACAGAGGGCCTACAGCAACCACTGAGGTTGCACTGGCCTCTCAGGTCCTCCCCTGTCCCCACCTGACCTTAACGGGTTCAGAGACGGCAGCAGTTATATTCTCAATGGACAGAGAAAGGCAGGACGTGCAGTAGTTACTACCCTTCACACAGTAGAAAGCTCTCCCTAACTGCCCCCCATCTCAGCTCCAAAGCCGGGCTCACTGTCCTCTTACAACTAGGAAAGGGCCTAAACATCAGCAATTACACTGGCTCTAAATATGCTTACCACATTCTTTATTTTCATGCAGCCATCGGGAGAGAACCAGGCCTCCTCACTACTTGAGGGTTCTCTGTCAAGCATGCCAGCCTAATCCTGGAACCTATAAAGCAGCACAGTGCCTGCCCAGATATCTATCCTTCACTGCAGGGCAACCAGTGCATTCAGCCCATTGAGGCCTTAGGGATAGCAGGGCCAATCGGGAGGCCCAGTTAGCAGCCCCCTGCCTGGGCTCCCCCCTCCAGCACACAGGCCCTCTCCTTCCTTCCCTATCAGGACAAACACCCAGCAGCACCAACCAGGAAATCCTGAGACACACTCAGTCAGGGGCCACCTAAGAGGGGCCTTGGCTTATACAGGGCGGAAAATGCATTATTTCTAGCTCCATCTTATAGAGTCTGCACAGCTTGCTCCACACTTGACATTGGCCCCTAAAGGTACTCTACTGTCCTGTCTCCTACACTCTGACTACTCAGAAACTAAACTAAAAGAAATCACCCGAGATTGTTGCCTCTTTCCACAGGTTAGTACACAGGGCCACCTCAGACCCTGTGTACCCGCTCCCAACTGCAGGGACACTTACCCAGATAAGACAAGACTAGGCTTCACCCACATACCCCCACACCACAAACACAAGTATCTACTAACTTTTAAATTTTATGTATTTATTTATTTTCAGAGAGAGGAAAGAGGAGGGAGAAAGAGAGGGAGAGAAACATCAATGTGTGGCTGCCTTTTGCACACCCCCAACTGGGGATCTGGCCCTACAACCCAGGCATGTGCCCAGACTAGGAAATCAAACCAGTGACCCTTTGGTTCACAGGTGGGCACTCAATCCACTGAGCAACACCAGCCAGTTCTCATTTCTGTTGGTATTTTCTCAGGGTGCATAGATGCTTTCCCTCCCACTACTGAACAGGACTTGGAGATCATTAAGATCCTCCTCCAGGATAGAATCCCCTGGTTTGGACTCCTGACCTCACTCCAGAGTGACAACAGTCCAGCTTTTTCCTCCCAGATCACCCAACATATCTCCCAGGCTCTAAACATCTCTTACAAGCTCAATGCGGCCTGGCACCTCTAGTCCTCCAGTAAGGTTGAAAAGATGCACTAGTCTCCAACAACTCACCAATCTCAATCAGAGCTGGGTGGAGCTTCTTCACTATGCACTTCCCAGACTCTGCATCACCCCCAGGGCTCCTCTCTTTACTACACACTTTGAACTCAGTATGCCCCTCCCCACTTTTATCTCCCTTCCCATCTGCCTCCCCCCAAGGCATAGGTAATTACCTCCCAGCACCAAGCTACACAGCCATCTCCTCTGCCCATGGGCAGACACCTATTTGCCTCAGCCTACTGAATTGCCCCCAACCCAGCTTCACAGCCTGGGGACTGGGTCCTACTGAAAGGCCTCCCTGGGCAAACTAAACCTCTTCAGCCTCCCAAGAATGGCCCCTCCCAGGTCATTCTTATTGCTCCTATAGCTGCAAAACTCATCAGGCTTCCCTCCTGGATACATCTATTTCATCTAAAGACCACAGACCCGTCTACCAGCAAGCCCACACCTCCAGCTCTGAATCCCCCTCTATCGCGCAGCCAGGGTCTTAGCAACATCAAGGTCCAGCTCACCAGGATCCAGCCAACAGATGCATGGGCCCCTTATGAACTATATCTCCATATGCTCTGGTATCACTATGTCATCATTTTTCTCTTCCTCCTCCTCATTGGTGACCACGAGTGCCATCAGGGCTCTATATCCCCAGGCACAGGCTCCTTTGTTCCTGCTGGGAGCCATAGACATGATCTCTCTCTCTCTCCTCCTTCTCCTTACACTCCCTCCCTCAGGTGATACTTTTCTCTACATCCTTACTTACCTACCATCCAAGAGACCCTTATATTGTAAACAATGAAACCACCCAGCCCTATAAGGACTGTTGGATCTACACCAACACCCCTCCCATGGAAGGGCTGCTGCCTATTCCTGCCCCTCCTCCAGCATGGAGCCAACGAGAAACCCACCCAGCCCCAGCCTTTTCTTATTGATTCAGATGGGCCACTGATAAACGGGCCAAGCCCATGGTAGATCACATATTCCTTAACCATTTACAATGAAAAGCCCTTTATAACCTCTGAGGGTCTCTATTTTCCTCAGTTCATCTTTTTGACTAAGAGCCCTCTATTGAACAGGCAAAGATTAGACCAGGAACTTTCAGTTGGTTCTTTCCCCGATAATTCCAAGGCCTATAATCAGTACTTTTCCCTGTCCCAGGTTTCAACATGGGTTACCTTACGTACTGTGACATCAAATGGTGCTGCTTACTACTCTGACTCTTTTTTCTACTCTATTTTTATTCTCAAACCTCCTACTATATCCACCACCTGGGCACAGCTACTTACTTTGAAACTTTCATCTGCCCTTGCCCCAATAACATAATTTTTGGTTTCAGCCACATAACACAGGGCAACAAAAAAACTGCAGAAAGTTACACATTCCCCAAAACTGCACTTTAGACTGGGACCCTTCAAAGCCTTCCTTCAACCAAGCCTTCCGTTGCCCCTCCATTCCAGCCCACACTGCTTGTCTTTCCCCACTGGCTGGAATGGCTCCAGCTGCCACCTACAAAGACAGTGAGGCGTCCTCCACACGCATAGCCAAGCCTTACTTCAACTAGACAAGAGATAGTTGCCTCAATGCAGACTTGCACTTATTTCCTCTGCAGAGATAAGGCCTTTCTCTGTCTGCTGGCTAACTGGACAGACACTTGCATTCTTGCTTACCTTTTTCCTAAACTCACCCTGTCAACGACAGCATACCCCTTGTTTAGCCTCACAATTCTCAGTCGTCAAAAGGGGGGCCCCTCACTGTACTCACAGTAACAGGCATTCTAGCCAGAACTGGGGCCAGCGCTGGGGGACCTTTTACACTCCATTTTCATGGCCTGCTAGCTTCCTTTAGAAATAACCCCCAAAATAATTGACTTAGTCAACCAAATGAATACCCTTCAGGAACAAAGCACCTCACTGGAGGGAACAGTCCTAGAGAGGCGACTAGCTCTAGACTCACTGACAACGAACCAAGGAGGAGCCTGTGCCTCACTTCACGACACTTGCATGTCTGTGTTGCCCAATCTGGGACAATACACACTCATCTAAGGGGTGTAGTTGACAGAGTTAATAAACTATGTGGAGGGGTAACAGGGGGATGTTATTGGTGGGACTTTTAAACCAATATCTGGCCCCATTTTGCTGGCTGACTCTTTTTCTTGGCCCTGTTGCAGCTTTCCACTTTATTCTCACTTTTGGGCCACGTCTCCTACAATACCTCATGTCATTTATCCATGACGCATTCAGGCTCCAGGGGACTCCCTTCACATATGACCTCTAGCAACAGCTTATCTTTTGGGCTGTCCAGTTTCACCCCCTCCCTCTTAATGATCCTTACCCAGACCCACAGGTTGGAACCACTCATTCTATGGCCATAACCCATAGGAAGCAGCTATAAGAAAAGACCTTTGTCCCTATTCCCCAGAACCAGAACTAGGCCAGGTCATAAAGAATAAATCCATCTTAAAACCAGAGGGGGCATGAAAAGGTCAAAGTGCCCCTTTGAGGTCATCTTCACCAGACCTATCTCTTTCTCTCTCTTCCCTCGAGCCTGCCAGGCACCATTAATTGCTGTTTCTCTAAGCCTCTAGTCCCAGGACTGGAGAGATGATCGGGAAGTATCCCATGCAGAGTGTTTAAAAACTGATAGAAAGAAGACTTACCAGATCTAAGCACCAGAACTCTGAACCCAAAGATAACAGCAAAACAAACTAAAGCTGGAATGATCAGTCGGAAACCTCCTGGTTCACAACTAATTGCCATGACTACCCAGCTCCATCCTCCTCCCCTTTATCACCCAATAAAAACCTAAAGCTCTTCCATTTTGCAGATGGTGTATCTCTTCAAACCAGCCTGTTCCCTTCTCAAAAGTAAATAAAAACTGCTCTGCACTTTCTTCTCTTTGTGAATTCTTTCACAGCCTGCACCCTAACACAACCTTTGGGCCATCATAGGCTTGACCATTTAAGATCTCTGGGTCACATAGGGGACAATGCCCCAGAGAAGGTGGTCACTTTATATTCAGTGAATTTCCTACTAAAGCCAGCATCTGCTAGCTTGATATTGGGCTTTCTGCCTATTGATATGTTCTCTGGCCTCAGGTCCTGGTGTACAATTCCCCTCTGGTGGCCGTGCCATACGGCTAATTAGTTGCTGAATCATGGCACAGACTTCCTTTCAGTTTTGCAGCCCTACTCTCCAGGTATCAAATAAGTGCCCTCCACCTATGCGTTCCATGAAGAGAAAACATTTGTTCCAGGTAGTAATCACCTCAAACAACATTGTGAGAGACCTTGGAATTGATACTTCTGATACTTGTACTAGGACTTCCTGCCAAGGTGGAGGCATAGGTAGACATGCTTCATCTCCTCACACACCATAAGAAGGATTACCACTAATGTCCGAACATAAAACAACCAGACTCTATGGAAGTTTGACAAACAAGGATTTAAAGAAGTAATCTAGGCTCTGGCTGGGGACACAGGCACTGGCCTGTGAACCCAAAAGGCCACTGGTTCAATTCCCAGCCAGGGCACATAACCACGTTGCAAGCCAGGTCTCCAGCCAGGTCTGTAGCTGGAGGCAGGTAAAAGGCAACCATACATTGATGTTTCTATCCCTCTCTGCCTCTCTACCTTCCCCTTTCTCTAAAAATAATAAATAAAATCTTTTTAAAAGTTAAAAAAAAAAAAAAGAAGTAATCTATATCCAGGTAGGTATGAGGAGCAAAGAAGGACAGCTGTGGCAGAAAGGCACAAAAATGTGGTATAGTAGCAGCAAGACACAGGCAACAGCTGCAGCTGGCCCAATAGCTGGTCTCATATTCACGTGTGACAGATAAGAGCCAGGATGGATACCTGGGAAGGGACCTAGTCCCAGGCCAGACTACAAAGCTCTCAGGTACAGCATTGAGAAAATAAAGCCTCATTGATTATGGCTGTGAAAACCAGTGGGGACTGGGGAAACAGAAGAAAACTGCCTATCTCTCAGAAGAGTCTGTTTAGAGGGCCCCCATGGTCCTAGAACATAGCAAACCCACTCACTCTGGGAACCACAGCTGGGGCAACAGCTAGAGGAGCACCAGTTGCATGTGGGAAGTGGGTGAAATGACTGAAATAGGGGTGAGTGCCAAGCAAGTGGCAGTGTTTCCTCTCTGAGCCTCCCTCACATACAAAGACACAAAGCAGTGTAACAAGTCACCTGGAACTGATGAATACCTAAGGTTCCATCCCTACAAGGTAACAGGTGCAGCAGCTCCAACTAAGACACAGAGGCAAACACAGGGAGACTACCAATTGAGGAGACAAAGAAATATGGCCCAAATGAAAGAACACACCAAAACTCCAGAAAAAGAACTAAGCAAAATGGAGGTAGCCAACTTATCAGATACAGAGTTCAAAACACTGGTGATAAGAATGTTCAGAGAACTCATGGAGTACAGCAAACTCATAAGGTAAGCAATGAAGGCTACACTAAGTAAAATTTAAAAAAAAACCCCCACAAAGAACCAATAGTGAAGGGAAGGAAGTCGGGGTTCAAATCAATGAATTGGGACATAAGAAAGAAAGAAATAGTCAACTAGCAGAGTGAAGAAGCAAAATATCAATAAAAATGAAGGAAGTGGGGTGATCAAGATGGTGGAGGAGTAAGTGGAGTTACACCAATCTCCTCCCAGGACCCATCTGGAATTACAACTTACTTGGGAAAAAATCATCTGGAATAACCAACAGAACACCAGGTGGAAACCACAGACAGAACAGAGCAAGAAGGCTGGCTGGGCCCCCACCAAAGGTGGCAGCCAAAAGAACAAAATCAGAGGCTCCAGCTGAGAAGGGTGGGTTCCAGTCTCAGCCTACAGCAACACGGTGGAGAGTAAAACAGCATACAGCTGAGGAGGGCAGAAAGCTTCAGAGTTTACTAGACTGAGAGAGCACCAGAAACAGAGAACTACTAAGGTGACCACAAATGAAAATACATTGGCACCCACTTACCCTGGGCTTCAGTGGAGGGAGGGCAGAGTGGACTGCTTGGGGAGAGTTTGCAGTGGTGGCTTGAAGGAAAGAAGTGGGGGAGCAACCATGGGGGTCCCAGTGCTGACTCATCACCCACACCTCAGGCAGACTATGCTGTGCCAAGTGGTTTCTGTATGAGGGGTTCTCATAGCCCTGGGGCCCAGTGGTGCCTGAGCCTGGCACCTGATTACAATTCACTGATTTACATCTGAATCAATATCTTCTGCCCTGCGGTGTCTGAGCCTGGTGGCTGATGGCAGATTCCTTGATTTGCAACTGAGTTGGTCTGTCTCACTCAATGGCACTGGGCTTGGTGTTTGATCAAGGACTCATTGATTTACAACTGAATCTGACCCACCAAACTGCATCTGAGCCTGGAAGCTGGTCATAGATTCATTGATTTATAACTGAATCAATCTGGCCCACTGGCACCTGAGCCTGGTGGATGGTTACAGATTCATTAGATTACAATTGAATCTTTCTATCTAGCCCAGGGAGTTTGAGCCTGGCTGCTGATCAAAGATTCAGTGATTTACAACTGAATCTGTCTATCCTACCAAGCTGCATCTGAGCCCGGTGGTTGATCACAGATCCAGTGATTTACAACTGAATCAATCTGTCCTGCCCAGCTACATCAGAGCCTAGTGGCTAATCACAGATTCAGTGGTTTGCAACAGAATCAATCTGTACAGCTCAGCAGCATCTAAGCATGGCAGCTGGTCGCAGATATACTGGATTACAACTGAATCTGTCAGTCACACCCAATTGCATCTTTGCCTGGAGGCTGATCACAGATTAACTGGATTATAACGGAATTAATTGGCCAGACTTGGTGGTACCGATGGTGGCCACTGATCACAGATTGATTGGTTTTCATCAGAGCTAATCGGTCCTGCCCAGTGGTACCTACACCTGATAGCTGAGTACAGATCAATTGGATTAAAAACTGAAGGGCACAGACAAAGAGTGGATCTCTGGTTGGCTCCAACAGGCTAACTAGGCCCAGACTATGGAATGATCTGATGTCCAGTAAGTAAAGATGGTGCATCTCTACATGACAGAGTGTCACATCACAAAGATAAGAACTCAAAAAAGCCAATCTAAAAATAAAACAGGAAGAGAAACCTAAAAATCAAGAAAAAGAAATAGCCCATCACCAAAAGGAAAGGAGAAATGCCCAGAAAGATTGCTAAATGAAATAAAGGCAAGCAAACTATCAGATATAGAACTCAAAATAATGATGATAGAGAAGCTCAATGAGCTCAGCCAGCTCAAAGAAAACTACAAACAACTCCAGGGGAACTACGAAAGAACTCCAGGGAAACTACAAGATACTTACTGAGAACTACACCAGTATTAAATAGGATATAGAAACTATCAGTAAGAACCAGGAGGAATGAAGAATACAATTTCTAAATCGAAGAATACTGTAGAAGGAATCAACAGCAGGCTAGAGGAAACAGAAAATCAGATCAGTGAGCTGGAGGACAATGTAGAAAAGTATTTCAAGACAATGAAACAGAATGAAAAAAGACTGAAAAACAATGAAGAGTTTTTAAGAGAGCTGCAGGACAACATGAAACATAGGGATACTAGAAGGAGAAGAGAAACAAGGAATAGAAAACCTGTTCAAAAAAGTAATGATAGAAAACTTCCCTAACTTGATAAGTGAAAATGTTCAGGAAGCACAAGGGGTCCCAATGAAGATGAACCCAAACTGACCCACTTCAAGACACATCATAATTAAAATGGCAAATTTTAAAGACAAAGAGAGAATCCTGAAAGCATCAAAGAGAAATAGCTAATAACATAACGGGGGCATCAAAAAGGTCATCAAATGATTACTCAACGGAAACAACACAAGCCAGCAGGGAATGGCAAAGAACATTCCAAGTAATGGGAAACAAAGTCCTGCAACCAAGAATACTCTACCCAGCAAGGCTCTCATTCAAAATGAAAGGAGAAACAAGCAGTTTCCCAGACAAAAGAAGGCTAAAAGAATCCATCTACACCAAACCAGCATTGCAAGGAATGCTAAAGGGTCTGCTTTAAAACAGTGAAAAAACAAGGAAAGAGAGGGAGCAACACAGGTACAAAGGGGGAAAATGGCGATGGATAAGTATCTATCAATAATAATCTTAAGTATAAATGGATTAAATGCACCAATCTAAAGACATAGGGTAGCTGGATGGGCAAGAAAACATGACCCACATATATGTTGTCTACAAGAGACCCACCTCAGAACAAAAGATCACACAGACTGAAAGTGAAGGAATGGAAAAACATATACCAAGTAAATTGACACACACAAAAAGGCTTGGATAGCAATACTTATTTCAGACAAAATAGATTTTACAATGAAGGACGTAAAAAGAGACAAAGCAGGACATTTCATAATATTTAAGGGAACAATCCATCAAGAAGATATAACCCTTGTAAACACATATGCACCTAATATAGGAGCACCCAAATATATAAGGAAAATCTTGGAGAACTTCAAGAAGGATATGGACAGTAACACACTAATAGTAGGGAATTTTAATACCCCATTATCAACGATGGACAGATGCTCCAAGCAAAAAAACACCAAGGATATTGTCTCATTGAACAACATTCTAAATGAAATGGACTTAACTGATATATACAGAACTTTTCACCCCAAAGAAGCAAAATACACATTCTTTTCAAGTGCACCTGGAACCTTCTCAAAGACAGACCACATTATAGGACACAAGACAAGTCTCCATAAATACAGGAGAATTGGAATCATATCAAGCATTTTCTTAGATCACAATGGCTTAAAACTAGAAACCAACCTCAAGGGAAAAAACCCAAAAACATTCTAATTCATGGAGGCTGAATAACATGTTATTAGATAATGAATGGGTTAACAATGAGATCAAAGAAGAAATCTAAAAGTGTCTGGAAACAAACAAAAATGAAAACACAACAGCCCAAAACCTATGGGACACAGTAGTTCTCAGAGGGAAATTCATAGCAATACAGGCCTACCTAAAAAGGTTAGAAGAAGCTTATACAAACAACCTAAACTATAAAGCTGCAAGAACTAGAGGAGCAACAACAAACAAAGCCCATAGCAGGTAGAAGAAAGAAAATGATCAAGATCTGAGTAGAATTAAATGACTTAGAGACTAAAATTACAATTCAAAGAATCAATTAATCCCGGAGACAGTACTGTGAAAAAATAAACAAAATTAACAACCCTTTAACCAGACTCATCAAGGAAAAAAAGAGGACCCAAATAAACAAAAATCAGAAACAGAAAAGAAGTAACAACCAATACTTCAGAAATACAAAGAATTGTAAGAAATTACTACAAACGATTATATGACAAGAAATTTGACAACCTGGGTGAAATGGACAAACTTCTGGAAATATTTAATCTACTAAAATTAAATCTGGAAGAAGCAGAAAGCCTGAATAGACTGAAACAACTAGCAAAATTAAACCAGTAGTCAAAAAACTCCAAACAAACAATAGCCCTGGAGCAGATGGCTACACAGGTGAATTTTACCAAACATTTAGGGAAGAACTAACTCCTATCCTTCCCAACCTGTTCCAAAAAATCCTAAAAGAGGTAAGACACCCAAATTCTTTCTATGAGGCCGACATTATTCTAATTGCAAAACCAAGTCAAAAACACAACAAAGAAAGAAAACTACACGCCAATATTGCTGATGAACATAGATGCTAAGATTCCAAACAAAGTATTGGTCAACCGAATCCAGCAATACATTAAAAAGATCATACACCATGATCAAGTGGGATTCATCCCAGGGATGAAAAGATGGTACAACATTTGTAAATCAATAAAAATAATACATCACATAAACAAAATGAAAGACAAAAACCATATGATGATATTAATAGATGCTGAAAAAGCCTCTGATAAAGTACAGCATCCATTTATGATAAAAACACTCAGCAAAATGGGAATAGAGGGAGCATACCTCAACGTAATAGAAGTCATATATGAGAAATCTGCCACCAACATCATACTCAATGGGCAAAAACTAAAAGCTTTCCCCTTAAGATCAGGAACAAGACAAGGCTGTTCACTCTCTCCACTTCTGTTCAACATCATTTTGGAAATTCTAGCCATAGTGATGAGATAAGAAAAAGGAATCAAAGGTATCCAAATTGGAAAGAAGGAAGTAAAACTGTCATTATTTGCAGATGACGTAATAGTGTACATACAAAACCCAATAGGCTCCACCAAAAACCTACTCTATCTAATAAGCAAACTTAGCAAAATAGCTGGATAAAGTCAATATTCAGAAATCAAAGGCATTTTTGTATACCAATAATGAAACATCAGAGATAGAAGCTAGAAAACAAATCCCATTTACCAGAGCAACAAGAAAAATAAAGTACTTAGGAATAAACTTAACCAAGGAGGTAAAAGACCTGCATTGAGAAAACTACAGAACACTGAAAAAATAAATTAAGAAAGATACAAATAAATGGAAGCATATACCATGTTCATGGTTGGGAAAGAATTAACATCATTAAAATGTCCAAATTACCCAAAGCAATCTGTAGATTCAATGCAATCCCTATTAAAATACCAATGACATATTTCACAGAGATAGAAAAAATACTTCATTTATATGGAGCCAAAAATGCTCATGAATAGCCACAGCAATCTTGAGAAAGAAGAACAAAGTAGGAAGAATCACAGTACCAGACATCAAACTATACTACATGGCCTCTGTAATCAATACAGTCTGGTACTGGCATAAGAATAGACATATAGATCAATGGAATAGAATAGAGAGCCCAGAAATAAACCCAGGACTCTATGCTCAATTAATAGTCAACAAAGGCAGAAGGGGCATAAAATGGAGTGAAAATGGCCTCTTCAACAAATGATACTGGGAGACCTGGACAGGGACATGCAAAAAATAGAGCTAGACCACCAACTTACACCATATACCAGAACAAATTCAAGATGGGTAAAAGACTTAAACATAAACTGTGCCACCATAAAAGTCCTAGAGAAAAACATAGGCAGTAAAATTTCAGATATACCATGCAGCAATATTTTCTCTTTTTTAACTATGGCTTTACCTGTGTGTGCACAAGCCCAGCCTTAATAGGTCTTTCCTTTTCTTTCTTTTTTTTTTTTTAAAGACTGTATTTATTATTTTTAGAGAGAGGGGAAGGGAGAGAGGCAGAGAGGGAGAGAGACATCAATGTATGGTTGCCTTTCACCTGCCTCTAGCTACAGAGCTAGCTGGAGACCTGGCTTGCAACCTGGTTATTTGTGCTCTGGCTGGGAATTGAACCAGCGACCTTTGGATTCACAGGCCAGTACCTTATCCACTGTGCTACCAGCCAGGGCTTGCAGCAATATTTTCACCAACATATCTCCTATGGCAGGGGAAATAAAGGAACAAATAAACAAATGGGACTATATCAAACTGAAGAGTTTCTTCTCAGCTAAAGAAAACATCAGTAAAATTAAAAGGGAACCCACTGTGTAGGGGAAAACATATTTGCTAATGATATCTCAGGCAAGGGTTTAATCTCCAAAATATATAACAAACTTATACAACTCAACACCAGGGAGACAGACAGCCCAATAAAAAAATGGCCCTGGCTGGTGGCACAGTGAATAAGGTGCCAGCCTGCGAACCCAAAGGTCACAGGTTCAATTCCCCAGCCAGGGCACATAACCAGGTTGCAAACCAGGTCTCCAGTCAGGTTTGTGGCTGGAGGCAGGTGACACACAACCTTACATTGATGTTTCTCTCCCTCTCTGCCTCTCTCCCTTCCCCTCTTTCTAAAAATAATGAAATAAAATCTTTAAAAAAAGGGCAAAGGACCTGAACAGATACCCCTCTGAGGAGGACATTCAAAGGGCCCAAAGGCATATAAAAGAATACTAACATCATTAGCCATCAGAGATGCAAATAAAACCACAAGATACCACCTCACATGTGTCAGAATGGCCATCATTAACAAATCGACAAACAACAAGTGCTGGCGAGGATGTGGAGAAAAGGGAACCCTGGCACATTGTTGGTGGGAATGCAGACTTGTGCAGCCACTATGGAAAACATATAGAGTTTCCTTTAAAAACTAAAAATGGAATTGCCTTTTGACCCAGCAATTCCACTGCTAGGATTATACCCAAAGAACCCTGAAACACCAACTCAGAAGAACCTATGTACCCCTATGTTCATAGCAGCACTATTTATAATAGCCAAGTGCTGGAAACAGCCTAAGTGCCCATCAGTGAATGAATGGATCAAGAAACTTTGGTACATTTACACAATGGAATACTACAAAGCAGAAAGAAAGAAGTTCCCACCTTTTTTGACAACATGCGTGGAACTGGAGGGTATTATGCTTAGTGAAATAATCCAGTGAAAGACAAATATCATATGATGAAAGACAAATTCCATATGATCTCACCCATAGGAGACTAACGAACAAAACAGACAAACAAGCAAAACAGAACCAGAGACATGAATACAAGGAACAGACTTTTAGTGTGCAGTGGGGAGAGGATGAGGTGGGGAGAAGGAGGAAAAGAAGGGGAACAGTTTAGTCAAGGAACTAGCATGGATGACCTATGTACATGGACAATATGTGGGACTGGCTATGGGGGGGGGGGTTGCGGGAAGGGAAGAGTTGGGGGTAGGGGAGAAATGGGATGAATGTAATACAACAACAATAAAATTAATTTTTTAAAAATGAAGGGATGGGAAAACATAATTGCCAATGATACCTCAGATAAGGGTCTGATCTCCAAAATATATAAAGCACTCATGCGACTCAACACCAGGGAGACAGACAGCCCAATTAAAAAGTGGGCAAAGGACCTGAACAGACAACTCACTGAGGAAGATATACAAAGGGCCCAGAGGCATATGAAAGAATGCTCAACATCACTAGTCATCAGAGAGATACAAATTAAAACCACAATAAGATACCACCTCACACCTGTCAGAATGGCAATCATTAACAAATCAACAAACAAGTGTTGGCAAGGATGTGGGGCAAAGGGAGCCCTTGTGCACTGTTGGTGGGAATGTAGGCTGGTGCAGCCACTGTGGAAAACAGTATGGGGTTTCCTTAAAAAACTAAAAATGGAACTGCCTTTTGATCCAGGTATTCCACTACTTGGACTATACCCAAAGAATCCTGAAACACCAATTCATAAGAACCTATGTACACCTATGTTCATAACGGCACTATTTATAATAGCCAAGTGCTGGAAACAGCCTAAGTGCCCATCGGTGGATGATTGGATCAAAAAACTTGGGTACATTTACACAATGGAATTCTATACAGCAGAAAGAAAGAAGGAACTTGTCCCCTTTGCAACAACATGGATGGAACTGGAGAATATTATGCTTAGTGAAATAAGCCAGTCAGTGAAGGACAAATACCATATAATCTCACCCATTACAGGACAATAATGAACAAAACTAGCAACAAGCAAAACAGAACCAAATATATGAATACAGTGAAGGGGGTTGGGGGGAGGGGGAGGCAGAGGCAAGGAAGGTGAGCAGTTTAGACAAGAACCTAGTATAAAGAAACAATGGACATGGACAACAGGTGGGATTGACTTTGGGGGGAATGGGTGGGTGGGGAGGGGGACAG